>JAVLUX010000015.1:35480000-35710000 GCA_032164185.1 Moxostoma hubbsi | reverse complement strand
AGTGAAACAACTTTATTCAAAAAAATCTGCAGACTTTAAAATTTACATTTTAATTATCATTTTGGTAATATTTAACAGTGCACGGAGTAATTTTTTAAAGTATGTCAAAGTGACGAAAATTGGCTTACAGTGACACCTTGTGGCTTGGAAGCTGCATCATTCAAACTCTAGTTTTCTGTTATCAGTGCTATCGTAGATATTCACTATGCACAGTAAACCAGGATTAATTTAATCCATGAATGGACCTGTCCAATAACAGGGCAGTTACTGAGTTTAAGCAAGTGTTATTCAAAAAGTATGATTCATTAATCAATATGAATGGAATAATGGACCAGGGCTGTATGCTAACAATTTTGTTTAGGAGCACTTGTGTAAAGTGAAACAATTTTGTGGCACTGTGAAACATTTAGGGGCACAGTTAAAGAAGAAAAAAAGAAAATGGAACGTTACTGTGTCACAATCCAGCATGAAAAGCTAAATTACGAATTACTACAAAAATCAGAAAGATAATATATAGTCCTAATTACAGCACATTGGACATCTTCATGGCTAAACTTTTTCAGGTTTATATTGTTCACTTCAGACTCGCCATTGAAAAACAGCAGACAAGGCTGATCGCCTTATGAGCATCTCCCTTTCAAAAAAATTTAAACTAGCCATAAACTTTACACGAATTTGCCGTAATTTTCACATGCAAATGAGCTTGTTTCACCGCAAATGTTTGCCAGAAGTTTGCAGCTCAATTTGCTGCAAAGCTCATTTGCTTGTGAAAATGATCTTTGGCGAGTTGGCGGCAAATTTGCAGTTTTAAAGCTCGATTTTTGAAAGGGCTGTCAAATAAGAGATGTCTTTATGCTGTGATTTAATCCAACTAAGGCATGGCTCGACACTAGTGACAGATATATTGACGAGGACGATAAATTGCCCGTTATTCAGATTTGTTTTATTTATAGCATTGGCTGATAACTTTTTCTGTTTGGCCAATTTGTTTGTTGAGGGCACCGAAAATCGCCTACTTGCATGTGAAGCAACTGAGACATGTAAACAACCTGTCATGGTTAATTTTGTTGTTAGGTGCCATTGTGTTACTACAATAATAGATGGTATGCAACAAAGTCTCATTCATCAGAGCCGCTGCAGACACGTTTGAACTCATAATGTTTCATTTCATCTTTCTCCTCAACACTTGAAATTGTCTTGTATAACTGTCTTGTCTAATGCTACTGTCATTTGCAAATATGCACACATATTGTTTAAACAGATGTAATAAACAAACCTCACAAAACTTGAGCTGATCCAGCATCCTGTGGAGTGCTCATTTATTTACCTCTGAAGCACATATTCCATCAGCCCCTCCTCAGCAGTTCCTTGTCACTTGTAACATTCTTTTCTAATGATAAAAGGTAAATATCAATAAAACTTATATTTTATACTGTTTGCAAATATGCAGATATCTTTTACATGAACGTCAATGAAAAAGCAGTTCATGTATATTATAAGTAAATGTATTATTCGCTATGTGCTGTGTGTACAATAGTTTTGATTCTTGATTTTTTTTAAAAATGCAATTGATAACGTGGACATGCTGGACTACCGTGTGTACTGTTATTTCCTTCTTACTAATGTATTAATTTCTTCATGTGCAAATAAATTACAAAATTTTTATGACTAACCGAAATCAGAAGAAACTGTTATCTACCATTTAAATACAATATTAGATAATGTTTTTACAAAGTTAAAGTTTTGTGTGAAATTTAGTAAATATAGTGCAAAATAAGAGTTTATTTTTTTGTTGTTTTTAGAAATGTTAGGTTTGTTATTTACTATCTTAAATTGTGTGATATTAAATTGTGCGAGACCTTGCTCTCTGGACATCGGCATTGGCCATTAAAAAAACCCATATCAGATGACCAGTAATCTACGCTAAGGATTTTTTTACTGACCCCGACACAAAAATTTTAAATAGTTGTTTTTAACATAATGGCTTTAAAATAATGTTTCCGAAGCTAAATAGTTTGTTTTTATATTGGCTATATATTTCATTTCAAGTTCAAGTAAATTTCCCCCAAAACTGTATCACATTTGTAATTTTTCAAGATAGGATTTATGCTTTATGTAACCACATAAAAGCATTTTACAGATATACATTCATAAATACAACATATTAAACTCAGCTGTTCTCAACATTCTGACATTCACACATGTGTTTTTTTAGCAAAGAGTTCTGTGGAACCGAACTCTTGAACCGAACTGTAGAATCAGTATGCGACCTGGCCAGTAACAATTCTTGCAACTAGACCAAACCTCTCTCACACTGGTCCCAGGCCATCGGGCAGTCCTTATTGATGAGCCCTGTAAGGTGAAGGCTTTGCTGATGAATATTGATTATGTAATATTTAGCCAGTAGGCTTAACGTTTGATTAGCTTAAAGTATGGATGTACAAAATGACATAGTTTAAAAATCTACGAATCAGTTTAGGCAGCCCTGTAAAATTAGGTTGTATGTTCAGCAGACCCTGATCGGATGTGGTGCTCTGGTACAGTATACATGGCTACTAAGCAATCCTCCAATAACAGATGTTCAACAAATAGGCTAAATAGTTATAAACTTTTATTGCACAGAACTATCAGAGTCCTCATTATAGACAGGCTCCAATACATAGCGGCACAAAACCAGTTATGCGCATGCCAGATACAGAATGATGCGCTTTGACTCACAGGGTGATCCTCGCTCCAAGTCTGCATTCGAAAGTGTATAACTGTTTGAGTAATATCATCAGTGCGCTGCATCCAGTTGACATCAACTTTTTGTTGAGCTTTTTTCTACTGCAAGTATTTAAAGCATCATCTGTCTGAACGCAGTGTTCATTGTCAAACAGCACATAAACACAATGCGTTGGCAGATGTGCCTCTCTGTTCACTTTTTTAAAAGCACCACCACTAAAATACTAAACTAAATATTTTTCTACATTAGCACTGAGTAATTTTTACATGCAAACGATCAGAATATAGAGCCCTGTGAACCTAAGCTGTAAGTCTACAAGTGTCTTCTACAGCTTTTTCCATCTCTTTCTCAACCCATATCATGTTCCTGACACATTTTGAGGAGGCATGGATCCAGTTCATACTGTAGTAGGCTCCCTCATAGCCCTTTTCCACCGACATGGTTTGGGTGCAGTTTCCTGGGCTGGTGTGAATTCTCGAACTGCTCCACGCATTTCCACTGCAGAAAAGGACATTCTGGGGCCGAAAATATGGTTCCGTACTGGCCCCAAAAACATGCTGGGCTCTATGCAGGAACCGATTATATCAGGGTACGGAGGGTGGGATAATGTTTCGTCACCATAGTAAAGTTTTTCAAACAACAGTAGCTACTGTCTGCAGCAAGGAGTACTTCGCTCTATAAAAATAAAAAACACAAAATTATCAGACATCAAAAGCATTCAGGTAACATGACAAATCTAGTGCTCTTCTTTCGATATGGTATTTACGAAGATCCGAGATAATCTAGAAAGATTCCAAAGGAAAACAAAATACTCTACGAGAATGAAGATACAGCAAGAAATTATGCACGTCACCTTCAATCGAAAAATTTACCAAATTATAAACAAATTGAAAAATATTTAAGGCAGTACAGGTACCGTAAGAAGAACATAAGCAAAAGCAACAGTGGATGATGTTTTGGACTGCTATCCTACCCCGGTAGGTTATTCAATTTGCATTGAATTCAACCAGTAATGCTCATGATAAACAGTGAATTGCCAGTGTCGTTTGTAGCTGATCTCAGTAAGTTATTGCCAACTTTGTTAGTTTTTCTTTCACTGTTGTCATCTTACTTTGTGCATTGGTTTGTTCTGTAAGGGGATTTTTGACCAGCTTCTCACCAAGTTTGGAAGATCTGTTAAGTAAAATGGTTGGATTTTCAAGCAATATTATAAATTATGGAAAAATCCAGATACAACCATCTGCTACACCAATGTTGATAACGATTCCACTGTAACAGTTTACAGAACTTAGCAAGTTTAACCAGTTCATACAATATAATGTAATTACCTGTCGTCTTCAGCGTAGATGTTGAATGCCCAGTTCACAATGTGCTCTTAATTCCTTATGGTGGCGTAGTGACCTCAATCAAGGTGGCAAAGGACGACTCTCAGTTGCCTCCATGTCTGAGACTGTCCAATCATGCATCTTATCACGTGGCTTGTTGAGCACATTACTGCGGATACAGCGCATGTGAGGGCTTCACGCTATTTTCCGCAAACTTCACCACGTGCCCCACTGAACCATATTATAGCGACCACGAGGAGGTTACACCATGTGACTCTACCATTTCTAGCAACTGGGCCAATTTGGTTGCTTAGGAGAGGAGGCTGGAGTCACTCAGCACGCTCTGAATTCGATCTCGTTACTCAAGGGGTGGTATGAATGAACGTTACATTTATATAGCACTTTTCTGACACTACAATTAAAGCGATTTACACAGTGAACAGGGGACTCTCTTCAACCACCACCAGTGTGCAGCATCCACCTGGATGATTCAACGGCAGCTATAGTACGCCAGTACGCTCCCCACACACCAGCTATTGGTGGAGAGGAGAGAGTATAGTTATAGAGCCAATTAGTGGATGGGGATTATTAGGAGGCCATGATTGAGAAGTGCCAATGGGGGGAATTTAGCCAGGACACAGGGGTTATACCCCTACTCTTTACTCTAGGATTTTTAATGACCACAGAGTGTCAGGATCTTGGTTTAACATCTCATCCGAAAGACAGTGTCTTTTTAAATTATAGTGTCCCCATCACTATTCTGGGGCATTAGGACCCACACAGATCGCAGTGTGAGCATCCCCTCTGACATCCCTAATACCTGTTCCAGCAGCAACCAGGAGGTCTCCCATCCAGGTTCTTACCAGGCTTAACCCTGCTTAGCTTCAGTGGTCAACTGGTCTTGAGGTACAGGGTGATATGTCTGCTGAATGGTCAGTAGTCATAGCAAACTTAGAGCTAATTTGTGTCGCACTGAGACACGCTGTGTTTGGAGTCTTAAACATGTCCTAATAAACTCAAGTAACAACTTGGAAAAAGGTCCAGATGGTGCCACACTGATATTGTCATTTCATCGACTGCACACTGTTGTGATTTGTTCAAATATTCAAATAAAATTAGCATCAGAGAATGCAATCAAAGTCCCGTTATAGACCCATTTGTGTTTGCTCGTGCAGATGGAATATCAAGTTGCTTGGTTTCTGGAGGGCCAGGTGTTGGCTGTTTGACCTGCAATGTGTTAGCATTCTGCAGAAAAAGAGAGAGGTCTGGTTTGCACCTGCTGCTTCTCTTCAGTCTCCATTACAAGGCCATGAATGTGCCAAGATGCAATTTTCATAACAGCTGATGTACAGCAAAGCATCTTTGTGAAATAATGGAGGAAGAACACATGACGCCCACAATATATGCACTTTAATGTTCAAGTATTTGCTGGATATTATGTTAATACAATTCATGGAAATGATTGTTAAACAAAGAGGTAGAATATATATACAGTGCATCCGGAAAGTATTCACAGCACTTCAATTTTTCCACATTTTGTTATGTTACAGCCTTATTCCAAAATGGATTAAGTTCATAATTTTCCTCAAAATTCTGCAAACAATACCCCATAATGACAATGTGAAAGAAGCTTGTTTGAAATCTTTGCAAATTTATTAAAAATAAAAAACGAAAAAATTCACATGTACATAAGTATTCACAGCCTTTGCCATGAGACTCAAAATTGAGCTCAGGTGCTTCCTGTTTCCACTGATCATCCTTGAGATGTTTCTACAACTTGATTGGAGTCAACCTGTGGTAAATTCAGTTGATTGGACATGATTTGGAAAGGCACACACCTGTCTATATAAGGTCTCACAGTTAACAGTGCATGTCAGAGCACAAACCAAGCCATGAAGTCCAAGGAATTGTCTGTAGACCTCCGAGACAGGATTTTATCAAGGCACAGATCAGGGGAAGGGTACAGAAAAATTTCTGCAGCATTGAGGATACCAATGAGCACAGTGGCCTCCATCATCTGTAAATGGAAGAATTTGGAACCACCAGGACTCTTCCTAGAGCTGGCCGCCCGGCCAAACTGAGCGATCAGGAGAGATGGGCCTTAGTCAGGGAGGTGACCAAGAACCCGATGGTCACCCTGACAGAGCTCCAGCGTTTCTCTGTGGAGAGAGGAGAACCTTCCAAAAGAACAACCATCTCTACAAGCATTTCATCAATCAAGTCTGTATGGTAGAGCGGCCAGACGGAAACCACAGCCCGCCTGGAGTTTGCCAAAAGGCACCGGAGGACTCTCAGACCATGACAAACAAAATTATCTGGTCTGATGAAACAAATATTGAACTCTCTTGCCTGAATGGCAAGTGTCATATCTGGAAGAAACCAGGCACTGCTCATCACCTGGACAATACCATCCCTACAGTGAAGCATGGTTGTGGCAGCATCATGCTGTGGGGATGTTTTTCAGCGGCAGGAACTGGGAGACTAGTCAGGATCGATGGAAAGATGAATGCAGTAATGTACAGAGACATCCTTGATGAAAACCTGCTCCAGAGCACTCTGGACCTCAGACTGGAGTGAAGGTTCATCTTCCAACAGGTCAACGACCCTAAGCACACAGCCAAGATAACAAAGGAGTGGCTACGGGACAACTCTGTGAATGTCCTTGAGTGGCCCAGCCAGAGCCCAGACTTTAACCCGACTGAACATCTCTTGAGAGATCTGAAAATGGCTGTGCACCGATGCTCCCCATCCAACCTGATGGAGCTTGAGAGGTCCTGCAAAGAAGAATAGGAGAAACTGTCCAAAAATGAGTGTGCCATGCTTGTAGCATCATACACAAAAAGACTTGAGGCTGTAAATGGTGCCAAGGTGCTTCAACAAAGTATTGAGCAAAGGCTGTGAATACTTATGTATATATGATTTATTTATTTTTAATACATTTGCAAAGATTTCAAACTAACTTCTTTCACATTGTCATTATGGGGTAGGCCTATTGTTTGTAGAATTGAGGAAAATAATGAATTTATGAAGGCTGTAACCTAACAAAATGTGGAAAAAGTGAAGCGCTGTGAATACTTTCCGGATGCACGGTGTATATAGATAGATAGATATAGATATAGGCTCACAGAATTAGAATGACATTTCTCTACACAGCCAGTGTATATCCAGCATTGGCCTTCCAGGCCTCTCTTCCAGATCAGATTAAGTTAATCATTGCCAGAAGGCCATTTTGGCAAATTCGGTCAGGGACTTAATAGCTGGACTCGTGCGCTTCAGCAATTGCAGTTATAGCTTAAGGAATCTGTTGTGGTTTGAGAGGCTACAGTGTTTGATATACAGTGTTAGTATGTGCTTGCCTAGCATCGTGATCACTGTATATGAAATAAAGAACATGACACATTCACTGATTCAGCGTAAGCGAATACATGCATATTTATTGAAAACAACTGAAAGAGTACTGCATAACCAATAGAGCAACCACAATAGACTATTCTAAATGGAATTCTTCAAGTTACTTTACATATTAAAACAGTCAAGGCATTGTTGAAAATAGGCTTCTTGATCATCAATGTAAAAATATTATGAAAAAAAGACATAACTAGCCTAAAATAGTAATTTTTCTAGACCACTTACTCAGCATTCATTTTTGTTGGCAAAATTAATGTCAACATGGCTATAGACGCGACCTGACTCACCAGAGGCGATTACCCCTCACTTGAAAAAGCCAGCTTGTGGGAAAATAACTAATAAGAATGCACAGATTTAAAGAAGATGCAAATGTGAAAACATCCATGGTGACTAGCAAGCCAACGTTTCGTAAATCCTCTTCCCGCACCCCAAATGAAGATATTTCCCTTGTTAGTTTACTCATAGCTAGCTAGTTAAGACATTTTCCTGCATGTGCCACAAGAGAGAGAGGGATGATGCATGACTTGAGGTGAAAATAAACTTCGTATACATCTGCTACAGATATCCTCTTTTAAAAAATATATATTTTATTAATTACATTTTAAATGTAACATTAACATGACAGTAATTTAAACGCATCCTTTTTAAAATTTTAAGCCAAACATGAATGTGTAAAATACACTCAAAAGTTTTGAAACACTCATTCTTTATTATGAATTTTTCTTCACATTTTAGAATAATAGTAAAATCACCAAAACCATGGAATAACATAAATGGAACTATGGGAATTATGTTTTGACATAAAGCAAAACTGGGCACTTATTGGCTGCTTTTCTTTATTATTTGGTCCAAGTCATCAATTTCAAAAACAAATAAATTAATGTGGTGGCACAATTATATTTTTGTCTACAAAACTAATTAAAAAAATGTAAGCATACACCTACAGATCAAAAGATTTTTAAGATCATGTGAAACATTTCAGTCAAGTGTTTCAAAAGTTTTGACCGGTAGTGTATGTTGAACAGATTCATGGAAAAAATGTTGCTGACTACAGTAGTAATTCTAGTGTCAACGAGCAACATCAGTATTGTTTAGTAGGGATGTGCACAGTTATCCTTTTTAACATTCGAATGGTAAATGTTTTTTTTTTTTTTCTTTTCATCTTGAGTAGGAACACGGGAATAAAGAATGTTTATTGTAATGGAATTCCTTAAACACTACTCAAAACAGCAGCAAATAAAGTGCACAGAAAACAATGAGTCTAAATAGCATATATGTGTGTGTGTGTGTGTGTGTGTATATATATATATATATATATATATATATATATATATATATATATATATATATATATATATATATATATATGTGTGTATGTATGTATGTATGTATGTATGTATGTGTATATATATATATATATATATATATATATATATATATATATATATATATATATATATATATATATATATATATATGTGTGTGTAAAAAAAGAGCGGGAAGGAAGGAAGAACAGTGATTTTTCACGGGGGGAGGGTCAGCTGAGACGATCATGCTGATCCACGTCGAAAGATGGCAGTACAGCGTCTAACACCACTCTCACATCGGCAGGGTTGGGGAGTAACAGGCTACATGTAACAGGATTATGTATTTAAAATACAAAATATAACTGTATTCCACTACAGTTACAATTTAAATCATTGGTAATTAGAATACAGTTACATTCAAAAAGTATTTTGATTACTGAAGAGATTACTTTGCATTTTATTGTCATTTGTTTCATTTAATATTTAGTCCTTTCAAATGGAAAACATTTATACATATATATGGTGGTCCAAAGTACATTTGAACTGTGGTAAAACACTTTCTTGTGAAGTGTTACATTCATACAAGCAGACAGAGAAGTAAGTTTGGAGCACAAGAAATCGAAATAAACTTTGTGTAAATTATCAGCTTTACACTAAGCTAAAATGGTATTTCTAGACATTTTACATGCATGTTACCAGGCACAATAAAAAAATGCTATCAAGAAAATTGACGTTGGATCATTTCTTTTTTTTCAGGTAAGACCTTTGCTATTTGGGCAAAAATCGTATTCTTGATAATTTTTGTTGTTTTCCAGTAAAAATATCAAAAAATCATTAAAACAAGATCAATTTTATTTATCTTGTTTGAGAAACAACACTGCATAAGATATTTAGGTTTTTCAGAGAATGTATTTTTATGTATTTTGTCTTACTGGCAGAGTTTTTATAGTCAAAACAAGTGAATAAATGTACCAGTGCTGAAGAAGTAATCCAAAGTATTTAGAATGTTACAAATTACATTTTACAGCATGTAATTTGTAGTGGAATGTATTTCAAAAGTAACCCTCCCAACCCTGCACATCGGTACTTAAGAGCAATGCTTATGCTAGCTAGAGAGCTGCTGAATGCCCCTTTAAACATTTCAATACATAGGATTCAAGGTATCAATGTGATATTGTGAGGATAAATAATTTTGATATTGTACAGTATATGATTGGTTTGTCATAGCCCTAGAACACAATGCGACACATTTTGTCCTTGCTTTATCAATAGTGTGTTTAAAAAAACTCTTAGGCTCTTGCTCCTAAAGATGCCTCAGAATGGCATGTTTGGGTTTGTAGGCAAAGTACCTCCTATGGTATTGCCATGACCCTATGTTATGTACAGTGAGGGAAAAAGTATTTGATCCCCTGCTGATTTTGTATGTTTGCCCACTGACAAAGAAATGATCAGACTATAATTTTAATGGTAGGTTAATTTGAACAGTGAGAGACAGAATAACAACAAAACAATGCATGTCAAAAATGGTATACATTTAATTGCTTTTTAATGAGGGAAATAAGTATTCGACCCCCTCTCAATCAGAGATTTCTGGCTCACAGGTGTCTTTTATACAGGTAACGAGCTGAGATTAGGAGCACACTCTTAAAGGGAGTGCTCCTAATCTCAGCTTGTTACATGTATAAAAGACAACTGTTCACAGAATCAATCAATCAGATTCCAAACTCTCTACCATGGCCAAGACCAAAGAGCTGTCCAAGGATGTCAGGGACAAGATTGTAGATCTACACAAGGCTGGAATGGGCTGCAAGACCATTGCCAAGCAGCTTGGTGAGAAGGTGACAACAGTTGGTGCGATTATTCGCAATTGGAAGAACCACAAAAGAACTGTCAATCTCCCTCGGTCTGGGGCTCCATGCAAGATCTCACAGTTGGAGTTGCAATGATCATGAGAACGGTGAGGAATTAGCCCAGAACTACACGGGAGGATCTTGTCAATGATCTCAAGGCAGCTGGGAACATAGTCACCAAGAAAACAATTTAGGACTGAAATCCTGCAGCGCCCGCAAGGTACTCCTGCTCAAGAAAGCACATGTACAGGCCCGTCTGAAGTTTGCCAGTGAACATCTGAATGATTCAGAGGAGAACTGAGTGAAAGTGTTGTGGTCAGATGAGACCAAAATCGAGCTCTTTGGCATCAACTCGCCGTGTTTGGAGGAGGAGGAATGCTTCCTATGACCCCAAGCACACCATTCCCACCGTCAAACATGGAGGTGGAAACATTATGCATTGGGGGTGTTTTTCTGCTAAGGGGACAGGACAACTTCACTGCATCAAAGGGACGATGGATGGGGCCATGTACTGTCAAATCTTGGATGAGAACCGCCTTCCCTCATCCAGGGCATTGAAAATGGGTCGTGGATGGGTATTCCAGCATGACAATGACCCAAAACACACGGCCAAGGCAACTAAGGAGTGGCTCAAGAAGAAGCACATTAAGGTCCTGGAGTGGCCTAGCCAGTCTCCAGACCTTAATCCCATAGAAAATCTGTGGAGGGAGCTGAAAGTTCGAGTTGCCAAACATCAGCCTTGAAACCTTAATGACTCGGAGAAGATCTGCAAAGAGGAGTGGGACAAAATCCCTCCTGAAACGTTTGCAAACCTGGTGGCCAACTTCAAGAAACATCTGATCTCTGTGATTGCCAACAAGGGTTTTGCCACCAAGTACTAAGTCATGTTTTGCAGAGGGTCGAATACTTATTTCCCTCATTAAAATGAAATTCAATTTATAAAATTTGACATGTGTTTTTCTGGATTTTTTTTGTTGTTATTCTGTCTCTCACTGTTCAAATTAACCTACCATTTAAATTATAGACTGATCATTTGTCAGTGGGGAAACGTACAATATCAGCAGGGGATCAAATACTTTTTTCCCCTCACTGTAACTATGTCTTCTGTCCACTATTTTGACAAATTATCTTTAAATTAGATCTCTCTTTTTAGCAATCAAATAGAACACGGATTACGAAGTCCAGGTTGTGCTTTAGAAAGGTTAATGTGGTTTGGACAACTACTGTGGAAACATGTAAAACAGAGTTTCTACTTCTCAAAGAAACACTAGTTTATACTGTTAAAATTCAAATACTGGTAACTGGACTATGTTTGGCTCGTCTATCGATTTTGTGTGTTACCCTCCGCATACAGTACATACACTGTGTGTGGAATGCCCTTGCAGTAGTTTTCATTTTATGTGAAAGGAGGAAGTGAGTCAGGAAAGTGCAGCTGTGTAAGAGGTGGTGGTGTCCTTTCAGAGAGCCATGCACACAGGCCTCAAAAACACAAAGCTTCTCTACTGCCCCTCACATTATTAAATGTAATAAGTTATAAAGAGCAATTCTGATTTCTTTATTTTTAGCCTTGCAATAAAGAATAGAAATGTTCTTGCTTTTATTTAGAATTGTTCTTACCATGAGCAAACAAGGTCCTGTTTCTAAAAACTCGGTTGACTGCTTTTGTCTTGTCCTTTCAATTTTCATATCACTAGCCCGTCAGTCTTCAGATGATTACCAAGCATTTAGCCTAGCGCTCCAGTTTTGTGGCTTTAAGCACTTGGCGTGGAATAGAAATGGGCACAAGTACTCCAAAATTACAACAGTGATTAGTCAGTGACAAAAATGATGTGACCAACTTTTTCAACCTAAAAATAAATTTTTTTACTTTGTGGTTGGTTTCAATAGAATATTGGGTAATAACTTTCAGTCTAATTGGTTGGACTACAATTTGAATAGTGTACACTGTGACTTTCATTCCAGGGCAGCAATAGCGTTTTAAGCCAAGCACACACTTGCCATTGGTGCCCTGCAATGTCTTTTGTTTTCTGTCATGTTGGTGCGCACACTACATGACTGATCGCAGATTATTTGTTCCCCACTGAAACCATGATCACAAAATTAATTCACAAACTCCCGCACATACCAACGGGAAGTTTATTTGTTATAACATATCATCAAACAACATGAAAGAAGCACTTTCACCCATTATTTTATTTTCTAATAATTTTTTGTCATCTCTTTTGTTTTCCCAATGCATTGCTCTCCTCCTGCGCTCTCTCTGTATTTCATTGGCTGTTGCTCATTGCTGATCTATCACTCGTCAGAAAAGGACGCACACCTGATGACTCTTCAGCCAAAGTTGCAGGAGTGTGCACACTACAATGACTATTGTTTGTGCGTTCTTGGACTACTAGTTGGTTAGTGGTCAACCGATATATTTCCGAGGCCGATAAACCGTCTGATATTCTGACTTTTTTAGTATTGCATCGGCTAATACATTTTCCTGTTTGGCCGATTTGTTTAGGGTGCCGAAAATTGCCTGCTTGCATGTGAAGCATCTGAGACATGTAAACGACCAGATATGGTTAGTTTGTTGTTGGTGCCATCGTATTACTACAATAATAGACCGGTGTGCAACTGTCTCATTCATCAGATGCGGCAGATGCATTTCAACTCATAATGTTAAAGTGTTCGCCTGTTTCATTCTCCATCTCCTCAACAGTTTAACTTGTAATTTTTAACTGACTTGTCTAAATGATAACATGGCAAATATCAATAAAAAAAAATAGCATATACCATCTGCAAATATGCACATATCTCATTTAAACGTATGTAATAAACAAACCTCACAAAACTTGAGCCAATCCAGCATCCTGTGGAGCACTCATTTATTTACCTCTAATGCACATGTTCTATCAGCCTCTCCTCAGCAGTTCCCTGTCACTTGTAACTTTCTTTTCTAATGATAAAAGGCAAATATCAATAAATCTTCTATTATAGACTGTTTGAAAATGTGCAGATATTTCGTTTAAACAGATGTAATACACAAACCTCACGAAAGTCCAGCATTTTCTTCCCGTCGATCACTCATCTAATATATACCTCTGAAGTGTGTATTCTATCGGCCAGTATCAAAACTTCAGGATCAAAAGTTCCTCTGATTCTCAAATCATGATAGTCAGTCTGTGACAATCCAAGCAGGCGATCCAGGCTGTTAAAACTGTCAGAAGATAGCCGCTTGTGCTGGACCCACACGAGTGCATGAGTACAACTTCAAAGTAAAAGTGCTTCACGTGTGTTATAAGTAAATGTCTTGGTCACTATTTACTGTATGTACAATTGTTTTGATTTCAGTATTTTTTTTAGAAAATGCGATTGCTAACGTGGACATGCCATCCATGGTTACTGGACTCTGTGTGTACTGCTATTTCCTTTCCCTTCTTCATGTGCAAATAAATTACAAAAATTGTATGACTAATCAGAACAAACTGCTATCTACCATTTAAAATACAATATTTTTTTAGATTATTTTTTACAAAGTTAAAGTTTTGTGTGAAATTGAGTAAATATAGTGCTAAATAAGAGTTTATAATTGTTTTTTAGCAAGTGTGTAATTTACTATATTAAATTGTGTGATATATCGGTCTATCGGCCACCCTGCTCTCTGTATATCGGCAATTAAAAAACCCTTATAGGTCGATCACTAATACTAGTCACCAACTCAAAACATCAAAGAAGGCCAATATTTCACAATGAGATTTGGACCTTGATTAAGTAAATAACAAATACTAATAATGAAAAATAGCACCTGATTAATTGGCTTGGATAATATATAGATTTATCACTGGTGGTAACCACAGCTGGGGACGTTTAGCTGTGTGGTAAGGTTTCCTGCATAGGTGGGTTGTACGCTTGGAAAAGATTGCATTAGATAAATATGTGGTTTGTGTCTAATGTTGTAAACATTCAGGCTTGGTTTTTCAACATTGAGGTCAAAGTGTAGGATGTATTAAATATCATGGTGTTCCTCTTTTGGTGAAGGGGCTTGTTTTGTTAGACATACCAGCCAATTACTGATCATTATGGACACAGGACTGGGGTTTGCATGATTCATGACATGATGAAAATTTAAAAAATGCACAGTATTGTTTTCTGATCTCTTAATCCCTCAGCATATAGCTGATCAAATGAAGATCTCATGTGATTTTGCCATTGGTGGGTTCAGTATGCTTTACATTGACCCGTTTTTTTTTTCTCCTAGGCCACTTAAGCTCCATATTCAAGCTCTCTGAATCTTGGATACACTGTCAATGTGAAGCTGAAACCTTGCCATTTGTATTAGTTTTTTTATTCATACAGAGAAAACTATGTGATACCAGAGTTTTTAATCGTATATTGGTAGGTACTCATTGCCAGTATATCAAAACATTGTATGTATAATCATAACACCCTGCGGATGGTGTCCAGACATTCGAAAATTTTCAGTCTAAAGTTATTCTGCTGTTTAGATCTTGTTACAGACCTGCCACTGTATTTTGTGGGAACTCTAGTTCAGAAATGTAGTAGTGCTATTAAAATTACTATAAACTGCCTAGGTCCAGCAATATGCCAAGTTATTAAAATTATGAATTCAGATTTGTGTGTATATATGAATTTTCAGATTATGTGTATATATAATATATATATATATATATATATATATATATATATATATATATATATATATATATATATATATATATATATATATATATATATATATATATATATATATATATTTATTAGTATGTTTATAAATTCTGTACAAACAGCTAACCTTAATCAATGGGACACTTTGTTTTGGGCAGTGTAAATGGGCTTTGTTTTACGCAGTGTACGTTTTCATTTTCCTTACCGTCCACGACCGCATCAGAACAGACCTAAGACTCATGTTTGTGAATGCATTTGTAAAGAAACCAGTTGTGATGCATATTTCACAGTGTTTATCATGTTTGTTGATCTGCTCTGCCATCTGAGCTGCCTCAGTGCAAAGCCCTGAATTGCATAATTTGTTTTGCAGGCTTCTGAATAAACAAGGGTGGCACTATAACACATAGGCTTAATTTTAGCAACTGCTTATTAAATGAATCAGTAGTGTTATGAGGCGTTTATCATTTGCTCCCAAATTATTCTAAGTGGTGCAGTGCACAGTTTCGTTTTTTAGACCAGCACAGATGCCACTAAAAAGTTGGACAGACAGGATGTAATGTGAGAACCATCAGATCCTGTTGAATAGCTAATGTAGGTCTGTTTCTTTCTAAAGCACTGTGAAAGGTTACAGCTGTGTGGTGATGGAAGCTACAGTTTGAGAGTTTATAGAAAAGGTAACTAACCATGTAATTTTTTTTTTTGTTGCATTTTACTCTGTGGTCTCTCTATACACACACAAACACACACACACACACACACACAGTTCTATAAAAAAGTCTTATGCACAAAGATGTTTCACAAAAACTTTTGTCATAGGCTAAATATATAAATAACCATCTTTAGTGTCAATAAGAAATATACGTTTTAGACACTCAAACATTCCTTTTGCAAATATAATATAATGGAAGAACAGGGAGCCCTGCAACAGATAGTATGGTCTCAGCAGAACATCATTGAGTCAGTCTGGGGTTATTGAAGAGACAGAAGCAGTTGAGACAACCTGAATAGATGGAAGAACTGTGGCAAACTCTCATAGAAGCTTGGAACATCATATCTGCCAACATCCAAGGAAAACTGTGCCCAGGTGTACCTAGGAGAATTGGGCTCGTTTTTAATTCAGAGGTTGTCTCACCAAAATATTTTTTTTGGCGTTACTTTATAAATGAAAACTATTTGTAATTTTTTTTAAAGGCATCCTCACTATGCAACATTTTGTGCAATAATGTGTATGTATATGTGTGTGTGTATATATATATATATAAAACAAAAGTGTTAGTATTTACATAGGCAGCTGTTGATTTTAGTGAGAAGTTTTAGTGAGAACTATTTGAGGGGCATTCAGAATTGATTTTGCCATTTCTAAAGATCCCTGAGATAAACCAGAAGTGCTATTGCTTTAGTGGTAGCATTGTCAGAAAAGTCAAACCATTATGGTCAGTTCTTGTTCTTCCTTTTTCTCTTATAATAACATTTTATTTTTCTCTTGCATTTTTTCCCAGATGGTGGACCGCTTGGCGAACAGTGAGGCCAACTCAAAACGTATTGCAGTCGTTGAAGCCTGCTTTGGCACGGCAGGCCAACCACTTGTAATCCCAGGTCGAGTGCTCATCGGAGAAGGAGTTCTCACAAAATTGTGCCGCAAAAAGCCCAAAGCCCGGCAGTTCTTTCTCTTCAATGACATCCTGGTGTATGGCAGCATTGTTATCCAGAAGAAAAAGTACAATAGGCAACACATAATCCCATTGGAGTTTGTCACCATAGACACCGTAGAGGATGAGGGCGACCTGCGCAATGGCTGGCTCATTAAAACACCCACCAAGTCATTCGCCGTCTACGCTGCCACAGCTACGGAGAAATCTGAGTGGATGAGCCACATCAGCAAGTGCATTTCGGATCTGCTAGAAAAAAGCGGGAAATCTCCTACTGGGGAGCACGCGGCAGTGTGGGTGCCCGACTCGGAGGCGTCTGTATGCATGCGATGCCAGAAGGTGAAATTCACGCCGGTCAGCAGACGCCACCACTGTAGGAAGTGCGGATTTGTTGTGTGCGGCCCCTGTTCAGATAAGAAGTTCCTGCTTCCCAGTCAGTCCTCCAAACCGGTGCGCGTGTGTGAGTTCTGTTACAAACAACTCTCAACGGGCGCCACCCTGCCCCCCCGCTCAGACTCCTACAGTCGGCATGGTTCAGAGTTCTCCACCAACAACATCTCTGATGACGAAGATGAGGATGACAGCAGTGACTGAGGGCATCAGTCTGCATGCTCCCTTTTAGGACTATTGACAATCCACATATCCCAAATTTTAGTCTCTAATTTTCCTTCAGGGTTTGCAAAGGTTTTTCCAACCATTTTATTCCTGTGGCAGTAATACCCTTGACGCAACACAGTAAACGTACCCTAAACAATTAAGAACCCTGTGCATATGAAAGAAAAGGTTTGAAAGGAATTGTTGTAAGTTCCTCTGTATTCCTGAACACTACTTGCAGACTCACTCTACTTTCTAGCACATCTCAAATGCATCTCTCGCTCGTAGTTTTAACCTCTTATATGCAAATGGCATGTCTTTTAAGATTGTTCTCATTGAGTATTGTGATCAAGTGTAATGTATTTCTCTGTAGCTTAAGCTACAGCCAGTTGAACTACAGAGACAAACTTCCAGTTGATCAGAATAATGCACAACATTGCAGACTGTTCATAAACATCCATTCAATGCACAAATCCTCAGGGGAAGCCATGTAGTGCATTATAACAGGTTTAGTTTTTTACAAAATGAGCTGCTTTTATTGCAACTAACCACTAACAAACCATAAAAATGTGCATTCTGGAGAAGGTCTCCAAATGAAATTCCTGTTACATTGGTTTGTGGACTGTCTTCAGTTAGTGCAAATGACATTTCAGATAGATGCTCTTGTAAGCTTGTAAATGTGTATATAATGCTGTGGTGTAGGAAGTCTGTTGCAAATTTCATCTGACAAGGTCGTTGCTGCCTCAGTGCCTTCAAAATTATTAATCCTCAGGAAGTAGATCCAGGTGAAGCAACTATTTAGGCTACAGTTTATTGATGCTTCTCCTGAATTGATCCTTGTATTTGAGACATGCCTCCATTTGGTGGCACATCATAAGGACAGATTTATCGAAATACCCTGTTTAAAGACACAGGTCCAATTTAATGACTGTATGATATTCCATATTTTTAACGTGACTGCATTTATGATCAAGATAAGATGTACAGATGTGTTTCAAGTGAATACAGTTTAAATGATTACATTGGCTCACTCCAAATAGCTTTTGGACAGTATGATTTCAGTTGTCCAAATATGTCCTGTGATTGTTTCCGGGTCTTTGTGCAAGAGTTTGTGACAGCAATGTCTTGCTTACTCATGATATTGCATTAGTACCCCACAAGTTCTGAACTATGCTGGCATCTCTTTTCAGCCCTGACTTGCACTCTACAGAAAGTGTGCATGCAGTTCACAGGAACTGGGAAGTGCACATCACTAAAGCGAAGGATGGCCTATCCATTCTCCCCGCTGTCTCATTGGAGTCTTTGTGTTGCCGTTGTCACATGTTGGCTTGAAAGTCAGTTATACTCTTTTTGAACAGGAATTGAAAGAATTATGAGGAAGTGACTGCCACACAGCCTGCTTTTGTTTCAAGGCTGTTTCATACAAGAAAAACTGCACTAACATCTTTCCAAAGTGATGGTTTTTATTAATAACTGTGTCTAAAACAAGACCGTGAATGCGTTTCATTAACGAACTGAGTTCACTTCTGACAGGTTTATAGTCATTTTTTATTTTAAATCAAGCTGGTGAGAAAATCGGCTATACTGTTAGAGAACCTTGTGTCTCAGTACTGAATACTTGATCACCTGTAAAGATGGCATATGTTGTTTGTCAGAATAACAAAACTGACATTGAAAAGGGATATTTAGTTAACCTAGCTCTGACTAAAGGCCTAAGTATACTTCAGTCTTCTGCGTTATGTCATAAGCAGTGTGCTAACACAGATTTCATTATCAGCACAGGACTACACACATGGTTAGTATGTATTTTTGACACATGTGCCTGACATTGACTGTGATAAAAGATGATCACAACGAAGTCATAGTGCACATGGTTCAGACAAGGACTATACTTCGAAAGGTTGAGCGCTCCACCATGCACGAGACGTAATGGCATGCAGGAAAATTAAGTGTACCCCATCCTTAAGAGTCCTGACTATTTATAGACCGCCTAATTCATATGCAAAGACAGATAAAGTATTTTTTGGCTTTTACAAATAGAAAGAGAGACTTATTTGGGATTTAGATATTGGTTTACAGTGATTTATCTAATAATCTAATCATACTTTTGGAATACAGCTCTAGCTTCCAAAATAGTGATTGAGCAATGTTTGATTTAATTGTTTAATCGTTCCCAAATTTAACCTGATGATATTCTGTGATTTATGTTTTTGCTTTGTTTTAATTACACTTCTGTTGTAATATTCTGAAATGGTTGCTTTTGTTTTAATTTTCCATATGTTGTGTAAACTTTGTACAGTTTTATTTTTTATATGTACACACTTAGACAGGCTTGCCGCTTTTTTTTTTTTTGCACAGTGTTTCTGTGTGGTTCATGTGTGCATTTCCTGAACACCTCTGGATCAGATACCAGCACTTTACTCTCTCTGCAAACCACAAGAGCGGGGTAGGGCAAGCATGGGCGGGGCTGGGGTAGGATGTGGGTGGGGAATTCTACATGTCTTCACTCACAAGAGGCTCACTTACTCTGTGGCTGCAAATGCATGCGAATATGTGGTTCCTTTATTTTTCAAAGGTTGGGTCAAACTTAAGCCAATGTTAGTTTGTCATCATATGTCACAATTGGCAACTGATAAAGCAGAGAGTGAAGGGGTAACAGGATTGGCAGATACTTTCTATTTGTTTCTTTGATTTGATTTCTTAAAGATTTGTGCAATTTATGATTTCCTCGGATGGATTTGTGTGATTTTCTGTTTTCTTGTCAATTTTGCCATTTTAATTCTCATTTAAAACTTTGAAAGAGCTGAAAACTGAATGTAATCCATCATATCATTGTTGAGATACTAACTTTGGGGAAATATATTCATTGCTTAAACTTTTGCATCTTGTCTTCTGTCACATTTACCAAATCCTACACTGCAAAATACCAGTGGCTCAGCCTCAGCAGTATTAATATTACAGATGGTAATAGTAATATTAGTAGGATTTCAAAACCAAAACACTTACACACCTGGGTAATTGTTAAGCCTGTCAGTGTGGTGTCTAATCTGTCTCTACAGCTCAGTTGTTATGTCATATAGTAGCAAAAGTGGATTACTTGTGTTGAGCTGTTTTCCTACACACACTGGGGTTAATGTGTAATGCACAGTCAGCCAGTTGTTATCACAATAAACCCAGACAGGGTGATCAAGGCTGTATCAGGTCTTGCATCACCCTGAAGGGATTATTTTGCAATAACAACTGACTAACTGTACATTATGCCACTTATTACATGGATAATAACCAAATAAATAAATACATGGACATAAAATATAGATTTGTTGAAATTATGCATTTTGATAAAAATCACCGAACAGCTGAAATCCACCTCCAGTTTGCGTCGGAGTTCTTTTGGTGGGTTTTTTGTCTGTGTGTGTGGAAAATGAGCATCTGACTCATCAATAATCACACTATTACAAGACTACTTGCCAAATAAGTGAATAAATGGACACAAAACATTAATTTGCATTTAAATAATTTTATTAGCTTACTTAACAGAGATTGCACAGTGAGCCGAGAAGCAAGAGCGTTGGCTCGCAGAACACGGATGAGTGATCTGATACACCTAAATCCCCGGATGTGCGGTAGTTACAGAGCAATATCTAACTGCTGGATGGCACCATTGACCAATCAGAACTGAGCATTCCTGAGAGCTGTGTAATGAGCAATTTTAAAACCGCACTAAATTCTGATCGGAAGAGCTGTGGTCAAACTTGTGAAATGCAAATACCCTCATCTTGTATCAAGTCAACCATGCTGTAAAACCAAAAAAACTGCTAGACAGCCTACTCAGGCTGATCAGTTGGCTTGATTTAGACCCCATTTCCAGCTGGTATTAAGATGCGGTTCGGGTGAGCCGATAACATGTGGTCAGCTCTAAATGCAGGTTTAAACGGGGTCTAAAATGTTTTGTGATCGGATCACATACGAATGTGGTCAAAAACACATGTAACTACATCACATTCGATGTGCACACACTAATGCAGCCCGAATGTGTCCCGGCAACAGCGACACACCACCCCTCACCTGTCAATTAACATCTGTGCTAAATCAAGTTGAAACTTTGCTGCTTACAAGCAGCTTTAAAAATAAATAACCTTCCAATTGGAAAAGTTGAAAAAGCAGATATATATGCAAGCATGACAACTTTACAGATCTTCTTCAGTGTGTCTGAAATCAACATGCATGGACACTTATGAGAACATCTGCAGCTCAGGTTCAAACAGGTAATCCACTAAAATAATGGATAATTCTTCTCGAAATGTTGCTTTTGTGCTTGTATTAAATTTCATATGCAGACAGAAATAGCGCAGTTTTATTTTTTGCATGCACTTTTTGTCTTTTCTGACTTTGTTCTTTAATGTCATGCAATAACACACTGACATAGTGATTGATGTATGTCGTCACAACATCTGGTCACAGAAGATGCATTTAAATGACTAGGTGTAAACAGCAATGTGTCTCACATGGCCACATCCGATCGGATCACCCAGGACGCATCTTAATACCTGGTGTAAACGGGGTCTTTTGGGCATTTTGTAGCTGGCAAGTATTTAGGAACAGAAAGTACTCATGTTCACATCACTGATTAGCACGAGTCGGAGTTTGTATTTTCCTACTACAATTCATTTTTTACGTTACTAATGGTTAGATTGATGGTTGGGGTCAGGGACGATAGTAGTATGGATACAAATACGCCATTCCGAACTCGGCCACTGTCACCAAATTCAGTCACTGCGTCCAAATATCCACACTTCCCTACTATAAAGGATACCAAAAACAGTATGCCATTGAAGCTCTATGTCCAAATTCCCTGTATTTATAAAACAGGAAGCAAGAAATACCCGGATGACCTATTTCTGGCGAGATTTTAAAGTGCAGATCGACTATCTATACAATTCCATAATCCCTTGGCAACATCAGAGTTTAAACATTGGATTTAAAAAAACGGCGGAGAACCGTGAGTCAGACGGCGCTTCTCAACTGTAAGTGCTACAAAGAGAGTTGTTACTTGTGGTTAAATGGTGCTTATATAACAAAATCAGTGTAGGTTATTTTCACAGTTATTACGTCACATATAGGGGTCAAGGGTCAATACCCACATCACCAGATGATGTCTGAAATATATTTGTTACTTTCATGCATACTTAAAGAACGTACTCTTTTTACAGAATAGAAGTGCGTCCTTCATCAAATACATATTGTACAGTGACAGTACACTATTTCGGACACAGGGTCTGAGATCAGTCATGTTAATGTTTCTTGGAGGCAACTCTTGGCCTTAATGTTATCTCACAGATTTACCATAAAATCGAAATCTAATCCACTTTAAGGAGTGTAAACTTTTAATGTGGCAATGCCACACTCTTTAACAAACCACTGACACCAGCTCTCATTGAAAATGAATGAGATGAGGTAATTTCACACTGCCAGTGACACGCAGCGACAAAAGGACTGAAGGAGGTGGAAGCCAGTCAAACATCCAACATAAGACACTTTATTGTCAGGACTTTTCAGTGTATCAAAGACATTCAATACCACTGCTTTTCAGCTCCACGTGAACACACAGCTTCATTGGTCTCTCTCTTTCTCCCGGAGTCTCTCCCCGACTGCTTATAATAATTAAATCGTCCTCAACTTTGTGCAAATTTTAAATTACTCTGGCCACCAAATAATGTTTGGGTGCATCTGTACATAACAATTTTAACTTTAGTGCATTTTGCTGTATAATCTGGGATATGGTTTTCTTACAGGTCCCTGTTCTAGAAGTGTCAAACTCTCCTACACTGCATACGCAGATTATGCATCAGATATAAATGATTATATATCATGTGCATGTCTACAAAAGACAAATCTGTTTCTTCACAATGCAAGCCGTTATCACTCTGGGGAAATCTAGGATTAATGTAAATTCAACCAACCAATTTGGCCTTTAAATACTTGAAGTGAAAATTCAATGACTGATTCCTGTCTGGTGTTTCCAAAACAACTACTTCAGGGTCTCATCCCTGTGTATAACCAATCTTAAACTATTATCTTAAATAGTTCAACCAAACATAAAAATTCTGTCATCATTTACAGAACCCCCATGACATTCCAATTCCTTATGACTGGAACAAAAGGGAGAATTTTGGAAGAATGTTCATGCAGCACTTTTCTAGGCAACAAAAACAGGCTGTGACCAGGGCTGTTAAGTTCCAAAAGACAAACAAAAGCACTGTAGAAGGAGTCCATTCAACTCATGCACTGAATACAATGTCTTTAGAAGCCTTTTTGATACCTTTATTTGAGGAACGTACTGAAATTTTAGTAATTTACTGAAAATCTTGCCCCCCCACCGTACCTCTCAAATCTCATTAACGCATCACGAACCTTAAAGGGATAGTTCACCCCAAAATGAAAATTCTCTCATCATTTACTCACCCTCATGCCATCCCGGATGTGTATGACTTTCTTCTGCAGAACACAAATTATGATTTTTAGAAGAATATCTCAGCTCTGTAGGTCCATTCAATGCAAGTGAATGGGTGCCACAATTTTGAAGCTTGAAAAACCACATAAGGGAAAATAAAAGTAATCCATATGACTCCTGTTTTATTCCATATCTTCCAAAGAATTATGATAAGTGTGGGTGAGAAACAGATCAATATTTAAGTCATTTTTTGATAGAAATTATCTTACCTGCCCAGTAGGGGGCAATATGCATGATGAATATGAATCACCAAAAACCCAATGAAAAGAAAGTTAAAGTGATCTGTTTCTCACCCACACATTTCATATAGAAATTTAACCACTGGAGTCATATGGATTACTTTTATGCTGACTTAATTACATGTTGTTTGAGCTTCAAAATGTTGGCACCCATTCGCTTGCATTGTATTGACAAAAAGAGATGAGAAATTCTTAAAAAAAAAAAAAAAAAAAAATCTTCATTTGAGTTCAGCAGATGAAAGAATGTCATACACATCTGGGAAGAAGAGAATAAATTTTATTTGGTGAAATATTCCTTTAATATCTTGTATCATGTTTTGTCTTTTTTGCAGCTTCAGCTCACAGCCCCTGGTCACCTTCACTTTTGTTATATGACTAGCTTTAAAATATCCTCTAATATACTACAGAGGAAAGAAAGTCATATGAGTTTAGAATGTGGGTATAAAATAAGTAAATAATGGGTGAACTGTTCCTTTAAGGCTTTAATTACATGAGATAAAGTGTGTGTGTATACATGCAATTTAAGCAGCTTATGAATGTCCTTGCTAGTTACTGCAAACAGCTAATCGGTCTCATGCAGAGATAGATTTTTGTGAAACTCTTGCATAACTTCAGTTATCTTCAGCTACATTAATTAAGATGGACATAACGTGCATCCAGTGCCTAATTCATCTCAGTGAGTTATCTCTGTTTGTGTGTGGGGGTGGGAAGGGAGACAGAACTAACAGAAAATCACAGCTTAATTGAGATTTACCATGAAAAAAAAAAAATGGAAGATACATTTTACACTGTTCTATAATCCTAGCTAAAGTTTGCCACCTACTGGCAGCGAACAGCTGTGTGCTTTTTGTACATACGGAGTCGTTATAGGCGTTTGCTATGTTTTAGAGCCATTCGAGTTTTTAGGTGCTCCTGCTCTGTCGTGGTAAGGCTCAACAATGAAGATGGACTGCGGACTACGAGGGAGTTTTGGGTCAGCCAGTGGAACTAAAATTTGTCCTATCAAGCATGTAGTGTCCTATAGTGCTGCGTTTTCACAAAATCTATACAATTTATTAATTACAATAGTTTTTGGCCAAAACGTTGTTTCAGTATTTTTGCATTTCCATTTTTGTTTAATTCATAATTTTGTGCTTATTGTTTTTTATTAAAAATTTTGCCAGGAAAAAAAAAGGTTTTAACGCAGGTGTAGATTTAAAGAGCAGTGTACTCTTTATTTTGGTGGTTATGATGGTTCTCATAAAGCCTATGCTACTGGATTAGTTGCAAGTTAATTTGTGACAACTTGCCCCATATATAGTGACTATATGCCCCACTATTGACAAAAACGTCAACGTGTCTTCAGTTAACTGCATATTGTTCCCCCAGGCATATATATATATATATATATATATATATATATATATATATATATATAGGATTGAAAATAGACTTTGATTACTATATAGTAATCAACTATATTTGTGTATGCTCCAAAAAAAAAAGAAAAGAAAAAAAAAAAGAAACTTGAAATTAGCCCACGACACAGTTACTTTCAGATTGTGTCTCACTTTAAGAGGAGTGGGGTCATCTGCATCAAACTCTAATTATGAGAAGATGTGCACCCACACACTGCAGCCCTGTCTGTGTGTCAGAGACAGGTTATAAAGCTTTCATCTGGGTGTTTTCTTTTCTAAGAAGCAGAACATGTTTTTGCACTTTGTGTCTGATGACATTATGCCTGAAAGTGGGAGGAAGATAGTGTCTACATTCCTTAAACACCCTTCCTTACTATTCAATACTCTGTCCTATGACTACACAATTTAGAACTGGCTGAGCTCTTATATTACTTTTTATTATAAAATTATATTAATTAGTTGCGTTATTATAATACAACAGCAACATTGCCCAAAATGCTCTTTGCTGTAAAAATTACATATATACAGTCAAGTTCATTACGGAGATAAAACATCTCACAAATGCACACTATAATTCACAAAAACATGTTTTATAAACAAAATTATTTCTGTCTGTGTTACATTCATACTAACAACCATTCAAGGGCTGATGTATTTACTATTTGTTCTTTATTGGACAAAGTTTGTCTTCTACCTATTTGTCACTGGCGAGACTTCTGTGATCAAATACTGTATGATGGTAGTTTGCGAATCTCTGTGTCATGAGCGAATGTTTAGGGCTGTTGCTCATGAATATTAATTAGTCTATTATGATGTTGGTTAACCTATGTAGAGCTGTAGAATCAAGTTACCTAATTTATATTCATGAGCTATTCCAGGGCACTGGGGAGGCTTAACCCGGCCCTGTCAAGGCCCCCTCAAAGTCTGTACACAGACCATCATCAGGAATGTCTAAAAGTTTAAACAGCATCATGTCAGAGCCTTTGAGGTGCAGCGTTAATACATTATGTGCAAAATCAGTGACTGACTTAGAAGTGACACTTGAGTGAGCAAAGATATTCCATTTTAAATATGGACTAATTTGATTTCTTTCTTTGATTCTGCATTTGTGTATCATCCATGCATATCTTTCTCATGTTTATGAGGGAGTCAAGAAAAAGATTAAAATTGAGTATACACAATTTAATCATTTATAAGTTATTTAAATAATTATCGCCAATATATAAGTATGAGCATTTGCAATGCTAAGGTCAAGGTTTCAATTCCCAGGAAACCCATGTTCTGATAAAATGTCACTTCGATTTGCTAAAGACGAAAGGGGTCATGACATGCCTTTTTTTATCATTTTAAAATGTTCCTTGAGGTTCACTTAAAATATTTTTTTGCACAAAAAAAAGTAATATATTTGTGAAACATGATAATTTTCCACCCTCATTCTGACACTCTGCTGGAAACGCTCTGTGTTGCTGCTTCTCATTTTAGACTTGACAGTAAATGCCCACTGGTATGATTGGCTCTTTGCTCTTGACAGACCTGCTCTCTCTACTTGCTCTCCAACTGCTAGGTGGGCTACGGAGGTGATTAGGTAAACTAGGCATTGATGTGTTGTTGTGGAGGCTGTCAAATGTCCACAGTTTGATATCATAATGTAGAGGAAGTAGAGAATGAGGTGTTTTGGCAGCTTAGTTTCAACAAATGCTCTTTTTGCTGAGAGAAAGAAGTTTTGAGTTCTGAAACTTACAGGGCTTTATATTGTGTGCGCAAAGCGCAGCACTACATTCAGTGACCGTGTGCTACGTCTTATCCAATTGTCGTTAGAGCACTTATTCTAAGTGCAATTTTCGTGATAGCGCAAGTGGCCTTGGGTCAGAGTGTTTGCACTATCTGTGGGTGTATGCGTGCAAACTGTTGTTGTATCGTATGTTAATGAAGTGTCGCAAAGAGCAATTTGCTATTTTCCTTAAAATATAGGTCATTGTGCTAAGACATTTCAACAGCAGGTTTGTTTCCAGCACAAAGTCCAAACTCAGTTTTTACAGATTCCACCAGCATGTGGTAATAAAGTTCATGTCTAAACTCTTAAAATATAGTGGAACATCAAATAATGTCAGCAAGAGTAGCATCAGTTTTTGAAACATTTTAAGACGACACCACAGTGACCGCTCGAATCGCTGCCTGTCTGGCTGACATCTCAGCCTGGATGAAGGAACACCACCTGCAACTCAACCCAGCCAAGACTGAACTCCTTGTCTTTCCACCAACCCTGATGTTGAACACAACATCACTGTGCAGCTGGGTCCAACTACAGTGTCGCCTTCCAAAACGGTCAGAAATCTAGGGGTAACCATTGATGACAAGCTAAATTTCACAGACCACATCTCAAAGATCGCAAGATCATGTAGATTTACACTCTACAATATCAGGAAGATAAGACCTTTCCTCTCTGAACATGCCACACAACTGCTTGTTCAGTCACTTGTCATAACTAGACTGGACTACTGTAATGCTCTCTTTGCAGGCCTTCCTGCATGTGCTATTAGACCTCTGCAAATGATCCAGAATGCAGCAGCACGTCTGGTCTTTAATGAAAAAAAGAGAGCACATGTTACACCCCTCTTTGTCTCTCTCCACTGGCTGCCGGTTCATGCACGTATTAAATTCAAGGCCCTGATGCTGGCATACAGAACAATCACTGGGTCTGCTCCAGCATACCTAAAAACATTTATGCAGAGCTACACTCCCACCAGAAGCCTGCGGTCGGCAAATGAGCGGCGCCTTGTTGTACCAAAACAAAGATGCACCAAAACACTTTTCCGGACTTTCAGTTTTATCATACCACGTTGGTGGAATGACCTTCCCAACTCAATCCGTGAAGCTGACTCACTCTCTATCTTCAAAAAACGGCTGAAAACACATCTTTTTCAAGAGTATTTAACCAGTCACTAAAAAAAAAATCTTTCTAAATGTATTAACAATTCTTGTTGCACTTAAATCAGTTTTGTATACTATTGTGATGATAGTGCAACTTTGTAGTATGGCACTTTTCGTACCACTGTCTCCTTAAGATGATTCGCTTATGTTTCTCCTCTTTTGTAAGTCACTTTGGATAAAAGTGTCTGCCAAATGAATAAATGTAAATGTTAAGAGATTTGTGTTAGACTATCTGTCATGGTTTATTTTTCAATTATTATTATTATCTTTATATTAACTTTTTTATTTATGACATAATTTCTATTGGTAATTTTCCACCTGTTATCATGGAGTGATTTTGAGGTCACTGCAAAAGGGGCTGGAGAAAGAAGTTGGAGAGGATCAAATTTAGTATATCATTTTTTTGACCATTTCACTATTTTAATTAGATTTTCATTTTGTTTGAAGTGTAATTTTTATTAAGAAATATTTTTTTGTTTAATTTTTTTTCATTTGCATTTGCATTTCAATAAATTTATTTAATTGTTCAAAATCGACCGGTAGAAGTGAAGTGCATGCCGATACAATCACTATTAATTCTAGCCATGGTTTGTGTCTCTGTAGATAAAAAATATTAATAATACTCACGTTCCCTTTCATTTAACGGAGCGTACATCCAAATCCTGACAGGAATAACATTTTCCAAGCATAAAAAGGAGCATGTCCATATTTCTATTGTACTAATTCATTGCATACAGTCCATTTACACTACCAACTTCTTCTGAATATGCTGTCTTTGTTTAAATCGCTGGTGCTTGAGAGAATGGACTATTATAATAGAATGCAATTGGTGCAATAAATGGAGAAGAACCTCCGAATTAACTGCACTTGACTTGACCCAGCCCGTTAGCGCATTGTGCGTGGGATTTCCCTAAACCCAATTGTGCATATACTTAGTGCACGCTTTCAAGAAAATATCAAAACTTCATGGGCATGCCCACAGACTTTGCACGTATGACTTATGGCATACCACTGTGCTTAGCGCTAGTGTTCTTAAGATGGGGCACCCTGTATGTTTTTATAGTACAATAACCTCTTATATATTAAAAAATCAAGGAAAATTGTATTCCTTGTTATGATCCCTTTAAAGCATTTGCCAAATGCTTATGTGTCAATGTCAATCTGTATGTTCAGCTTTAAACATGTTTAAAATTCTATTTGGACAGCTCATACATGTTATACATTGAGCATATACTGTACATATTTTGTAATATGCAAAAAACAATGATCCTTTATACTGTGTCCTCTAATTCACCATCCACCACAGTAATCCGTGTGAATTTTTCTTCTTCTACCCAAACAAAATTGGCATATTTTGAATGAACAAACACAATTTTAAAGCAATTAAGTGCCAGGTAGAGCGTAAACCACTGAAATCTGTAGATAATTGTTTGGAAATTGCTTTTCCTCAAGTAAATGTGATTGTGTCACAATGTGGCAGGGCTCCACAGTGCAGTTTTATTTAGTCAAAGGAAAGAAATAATTCTGCAAACGGAACTGATGAAAAAAAAACTCCACACCTGTGGCTTGTTGAGTGCCATCTTATTAATGGAACATGGGTTGTGTATGAGAAAAAGATGTTACAGAAATCTAAAAGATTGTAGTTGAGTGATGGGTTTTATTGGCCTCATGTGTTGTGCATCACGACTCTGGCTACACAATCATGCACTATGTATACTACTTTTCCATTCCAATCTTTACCTCCCTGCATTTTGAATTTAGAACATGATGTTGATGAACGAATAATGAATTTATTTTTGTACAAATCTGGACCTGACATCTGTGTATATGGCACAGATATTTACATAACTCCCTATAGCTTAACATAACTTTAATAGGTGCTGTGTTCCACTTTCACCTGGTAAAACAGATCAGGGGTCCTTAACTGTTTTCAGACCAAGGACCCCATTGTGGATAAAGCGACAGAGTGTCCCCCTGTTAAATATTGTATAAAATTAATAGTTGCCTTTTTAGGCCTGGTCTATAGTGACATTGCTATAGACCATATTAATGTATTTACATACTTAATGAATCTTATATTGCAAAGCCATTCAAATATGAATTATTGATGTGTGTAGTCATATATGGGATTGGCAATGAAACAAATTTAAATGGTTAGTTCACCCAAAAATGAAGAATATCTTAGCTCTGTAGTTCCATACAAGTGAATGGTGGCCTTTTCGAAGCTCAAAAAGGCAGATAAAGGCTTCATAAAAGTACTCCATAAGATTCCAGTGGGTAAATCAATGTAATATGAAGCGTTCCAATCGGTTTTGGGTGAGAAAAGACCAAAATGTAACTCCTTTTTTACTATAAATCTTGACAGCAGTCTTCTTGGTGATCATGATTTCAAGCTGGATTACACTTCCATCAAATACAAGAAAGTATAATCAAGCTTGAAATCATGATCATGCTATCGATTGAGCTTAACTTGCATTGAGCCCAGAATATCCCTTCACCTCGCGACTCACGCTTGCTGTGTTAATGGTGTAATCTGTTAATAGGGACGGAGAAGCAAAAACACGAAACTCACGTCTTGCTCACGCCCTGCTTACGGAGGATGTGTGAACCCGGTGTGACACTAAGCGTTAGCGCCAAAATCAAAGTAAACTTTGGGCTTCTGTCTGCACCACACATTGTTAAATGGTGAATCCCCATTTAAAGATTCAAATCAATCTGGCACCATGATATGTTGAAAAATAAGGTTTTGCAACACTTGTCAGTTTCACCAAATTCATGTTAACATCAAAATCAGAATCAGAATGAGCTTAATAGCCACATATGCATCAAATACATTTTTCTTGGTGACAGAAGCTTCCAATGCACAAACAATACAACAAGACGTTTTTTTTTTTTTAAGAAAAATGATATAGAAATACGCAATAAGACAAAATATATAGTATGTACAAATACAAATCTGGTGCATACAGTGCAAGGGAATGCAATTCAGAAGCGGTTGGAAGTGTATTGCATGTGTATTGCACATAATTATAGTATAATTTTAACTGTTCATGAGATGGATAGCCTGAAGGAAAAAAACGGTTCTTGTGCCAGAGGTTCTGGTGCTCAGTGCTCTGTAGCGTCGGCCAGAAGGCAACAGCTCAATAAGGTAGTGGGCTGGGTAAGTGTGTGTCAGAGTGATTTTTATATCCCTTTTCCTCAATCTGGAAGTGTACAGTTCTTGATGGCAGGGCATGGGGCAACCAATACTCCGCTAATCAGTCTGAACTGTCCTTTGTAGTCTTCTGATATCCGATTTTATAGCTGAGACAAACCAGACAGTTATTGAAGTGCAGAGGACAGATTCAGTGAATGCTGAGTCGAACTGGATTATCAGCACCTGTGGCAGGTTGAAATTCCTCAACTGGTGACGGAAGTGCAAACTCTGCTGGGCCTTCAATATGGGTCTCCCACTTCAGGTGCTGTGAGATGGTAGTGCCCAGGTACCTGAATGAATCCACTGCTGCCACAGTGCTGTTTAGAATGTTAAGCGGGGTCAGTGTTGGGGTGTTTCTCTTAAAGTCCACAATCATCTCCGCTGTTTTGAGCATGTTGAGCTCCAGGTTGTTTTGACTGCACCAGTGTCAGCCGTTCAACCTCACTTCTGTATGAAGACTCATCATCATCTTGGATGAGGCCGATAACTGTGGTGTCATCTGCAAACTTCAGGAGCTTGACAGAGGGATCCGTAGTGGTGCAGTTTTTGGTATACAGGGAGAAGAGTAGTGGGGAGAGCACACATCCCTGGGGGGCACCAGTGCAGATCATGCATGTGCTGGAAGTGAATTTCGCCAGTCTCTTTAGCTGCTGTCTGTCTGTCAGAAAGCTTGTGATCCACTGACAGATAGACGTGGGAACAGAGAGCTGGGTTAATTTATTCCATAGGAGAGCAGGGATGATGGTGTTGAAAGCCAAACTGAAGTACACAAAAAGGGTCAAGGACTAACTGCTGAAAGATGAGACTTTTATGGTAATTATTATGTCAAAAGTCTGATGTATGTGACTGGAATAATTGTGTGTTTCAGACAGAGGCATATCGAGGGACAGACTATGTCAAGGTGGTGGGTGGAAGGATTTTGCTCTCTATCCAAAAGCTTTAAGATAACTTCTAATTAGTGGTTACAACTCTTTCACAACCCCTTTTATGACCACACAGTGTTACCAGGGATATTCATGTTTATATACACTACTAACACAGAGAGCTGAATAGCTGGTATCTTCAAGAAATTATTCTTCCCATTAAATGCATCCAATGTTGTGTAAATGATTATTAACTGTTCTTTCAGTCATGTTTACAAAACTTCTATATCTTTAGAAATCTTTTTATAATTGCCAAGTCAGTACCCTTGCTGAATAGGTGTATATATTGTAAATATGTCAGTAAATAAAAACAGCATTATGTCATCCTTATCCACCGTATTGTACACACAAAAAAAGAATAATTAAAGACACTTGTACTGGTTACATCTTCAACATCTTGTTTAAATTCATGTGCATTTGTCTGTAAAAGAGGTGGTTCAGTGGAGACCATATAAAGTGTTGCCAAGGGAACTACAGCTGTAGTAAATAAAGGATTTATTAAACAAGTAAATAGCATTAGTTTGAAAGCTATAAAGAAGTGGTACATGGCCCCCTTGAAAATGTCATTTCCTTTCCATCAAGTGCCCTTGATGTGAAAAGACACACAGTCACTGTGTTTTACAGAGATTCCTTTGAAGTATCTGAGACACCTGGAGAAACAAAAACATAATAATAGGCTAAATTGGACATATTTATATTGCTGTAGGAAAGATAATTAATTCAGTTATTGTGAGAGGAGCTTGCTCTACTTTGCAATTGTAAAGTAATTACTGTTTTGTTTTTGCTGAGCAGAGAAGTGTCACAGTATTTAGGTAGAACTGGCAGCATTAGAGAGACATCATTAAAAACAAAGAACTTGAAAGACACATGCAACAGTTTGTGTTTTTCTAAATTAATAGTTTACCTATTTTTACAACGATCTTCATCCTAACAAGGACATTCGGACAGCTTTATGCTTAATTGCTGTGCTTTAGTATATGTCAGTTCCAGTTTTGAAAACACATGACCTTTATGAGACCAGTTACTTAAGTTATTACGCCATGTGAATTAAATTCTCCTGCTGTTTTGTTTATCTGCTTACAAGTCAAGCTGATTCAAGCAATTTGTCATTCTTCTTTACAGTAATACTACTCTAATACTGTAATTACTAATATATAGCCCATGTGACAACTAGTCCCAGTCTTCCTCGTAGCTGACAAATACATACACCTCAAAGAAGCTGTTTTAAAAGACAGAAGCTTCCCTCACAGCTGAACGATTTTTGGAGAATAAAAAAGAGCAGTGCACTCACTGACACAAAGCAAGAGAGCCAATTATTGAAATAATTCTACTGTAGATTCCACATACAATTTACTTCCATGGGACACTTGTTTTTGTGCTCCATATTTAACTCCATATATTTCCTTGAAACTTGGTGTTCGTCCGGCAATATGTGTTTATATTGTGTTTATAGAGTCACCTGAAATTCTTATGACTTTATGTGCCATGCAACTATACAGTACATTCATGCCACAACTACAGTATATATGAGTGCAATTACCCAATATATTTAAAGGTATATTCCTAATTCAATATAAGTGAAGCTTAGTTAACCTAATTTGATGCATAATATTGCTTACCATAAAAATAACTGACTTGTTCCTGGTCTACTAAAAACAAATAAATCTGTTACAGTAAGGCACTTAGAATGAAAGTGCAAGGTCCAGTCCATAAACGTTAAAATACACATAGTTTCAAAAGTATAGCTACATTATTAACACGCATAAACATGATTTTAGTGTGAGAAAATCGCTTACTGATCTTATCATGTTAACATCTTGTAGCTACTCTTTTGAAACTGTGCAATTCAGTGTTTTATGTACTGGCCCCACACTTCCATTGTAAGTGCCTTACTGTAACCAGAATTTTAGCTTTTTACCTCAATGTTAAAGAGAGTAGAAACGATTTGAAGATGTATTTGCCTTTCAAACATATCTACCGTTAAAGTCAGGAAAAAAAAAAAGGTTTGACATCTCAAAGTTCAAATATTGGTCAGGGTCTTTTTCCTTATGCATTATTATTTGAATTAATTAATTTGAATGTTTTTTGTGTCAGTCAGCTATATGGAATGTGAGAGTGGGAGCATCGCTTGAGGAATCTCAAGTGCCTTTCATGTTCATGCCGTGTCCTGTTATAATTACGGCAACCAACATTCTATGTCATGTTTATTAAGAATGAATCACTTGAATTGACTTTCCATGGGGAGGCAGACATCACTAACACAATGACAATAGAATCTGTAGTGGCCAATTCAGTTGGACAGATTTCTTGTTATCATGCTGTCACTGCATAAATGGGACCAAAGAATGGAGAGGTTTAAATGACACCAAACTATATAGCAGGAGAACAATATTTTCAGATCCATCTATTTTTCAAAACATCATGCTTTCAAATTACCTTTTTTAAAATATTTTTTGCGTAAACTACCCTTCGATTATTCGTAAAAGCTAATACTTCACACTGATCTCAAGGGGACAATTGGCGACAGGAGGTCAAATTTTTTTGTCAGATAATTTCGGTCAATGCGTTCCTAATTGCCCCAGAGTGGCCGAAGCAGAAACTACAGTCCCGCCCATGCACACTTTCAAGACATGAGTAAACTTTATAGAAATTAAACATTTGAAACAATCAAAAGGTGGCACTTGTCCTGCATTCGGCATATTGGGTCAGAAATTAGCTGGAAGAAATTCAGAACAAATGCGCCAGTTTCCTGTTGTTTACTTGCTGGTATTAAATAAATTGACAGTAACAGTAATAATGACAGCGTTTTGTTATTTGTTTGCTTGAATGCTCTTGCAGAATGATCACCCAAATATAACCAACTTGGGCTTCATTGAAATATCTCAGCTTGTACTAATGCAGTAATAAGGGTAAAGGTGTATTTCCTGACTCATTCAGACTTCAGAAAGTAGTTGGGTGGCTGTGGCTCAGGTGGTAGAGCGGGTTGACTGCTAATCACAGGGTTGGCGGTTCGATTCCACATGCCGAAGTGTCCTCTTGGCAAGACACTGAACCCCAATTTGCTCCCAATGGCAACTTGCATGGCAGCACTGCAGTGAATGTGTGTGTGAATGGGTGATTGGGACACAGTGTAAAGCGCTTTGGTAACCTCTAAGGTTAAAAAAAAAATGCTATATAAGCAGACCATTTACCATTAGTAGCAAGACAATAGCAGTTTCCGGTGAAAAGTGATGCAATTGAACCTTGTTTTATATGTCTTAAATGAGGTATGTTGAATCGTAATGACACATCTCTTGATTCATGTGAATTTGCTCCGTCTAGATGTTTTATATAAAAAACACTTAAATATATTGCTGCAACAGGTCCTCAAAAACGTTTGGGAGGACCCCTTTTTTAACAGTAAGTGAAGTAATGAGCCTCACACAAAAAAAATAGGATCACTGCCTTACAAACAGAATATTCTGTTTATTTAGTTTATCCTCAGAGGGTAAGGAAGTCGAACATTTAATGACATTTATAAAAAAGATAAAAGCTACATGCTTCAATAACACTGAAATGATTATTATGATGCATATTTTTGTCCTTTTTGGAGCTTGACAGCCCTTGGTCACTGGATGCTTTAGTTGAATTTAAGAAAGTGTTGTGAACACTGGCATGGACAGTGGCCGTTTACTGGACGTTTAAGTCTTAAAAGAAGAAACAGCACCAAAACTAAGCGTTTCTGACAGAGGGTCAGAATGAGGGTGGAAAATGATTTACAAATAAATGACTGTTTTTTGTGCAATGAAATTTATTATAAGTAAACCTTAAGGAATATATTGAAAGAATAAAAAAGGCATGTTTAACGACCCCTTTAATGATTTTTGACATCTACTTATAGCCTACATTTTACTGACCATTTATACAAAGGATTCATGTGCCAAATCATTTACCTGTCAATTGAATCATTGCAGTCGTTCAACTTTGATCCACAAAGTGTTGATGAAAATATCCTGCAATTTCAGCTCAGTCATTTTGACAATGAATTAATTTCACGGCCTAACAGTAATTTGTTGTCCACTAGTTGTTCTGAGAATGACCATGTCTCTCTGTTTCCTGGTGTCTCTTCTAAGTAAACAATATAAACCGATGTGGCATGACCTCCAATTAGCAGGTTTATTGAAACTATATCTTGGAAAACGAGTTCCAGACGTTCTTTTCTGAATAGGGCTGCAACAAACTATTATTTTGATAATCTATTAATCTAACGATTATTAGAACGATTATTAGCGTATTCAACGATTAATCATTAGCTCTTAACTGATTATTCAGCTTGTGTCCTGACTTAAAAGGTTGTATTAAACATTCTTACTAACAATAAAGAGGAGAAAATCATCTTTTAAAAATACCTCTAAATGACTCACTAAATGAAAGGGAATAAAATAATTCAGTAAACAAATTTACTGCAAAAATCCTATTGCTATCAAATGTTTGTTTTCCATTTAAAATGGTCTAAAAATCCTTAAAACAAGATTAATTTACTTGAGAAGCAATGTTAAGAATTGCTTTCGGAGAATGTATCTTGAATATAAGTGTATTTTGTGTATAAGTGTATTTTTTCACTTGTTCAATTGTTTTTCAATTCTGCCAGTGCAGTAAAGACAAAATACACTTATATTCAAGATGTATTCTCTAAAAGCAAGTATAAATATCTTATAAGATGCTTCTCAGGTGAATGCATCTTTTTTTAAAGGATTTTTAGATTTTTAATATTAAATTCAATATTCTCAGATAACAATTTTTTCTTCTGCAGTATAACTGCTAAATAAATTTGACATTGTTTTAAAGGAGTTTTAGGTATTTATATTGGAAAACAAGCCAAAACAAAAACAAATCGAAAATGTATTTTGTTGCAGTGTATAATGGGGCGAAGACTACACTCTCGCACCTTTGTTCACTTCAATCCATCTTTAACTCACACAAACGCTCTCATTAATAAAGCTGCATATTGGCAATTTCCTTCATGATAAGAAATGCACAGTGACGTATATTACGATTCAATAAGTCACGAGCCATCATGTTATAATCTAGCTGCATTAAGCGCGTACGCTCGAGGGATGAGCGTCCCCACGGCAGAGTGTGTATCAGCCAGATGCAGTTTCAATCTCTCCCCCTTAGATCGGGACATTAGATCGGGCAACTCATAGAAGAGGCGCTGACCGCGCAGAAAAATGACAGTTTCTTCAGTACAGTTACAGTTATTTACATCATCTGCTTCTGTGAATTTTTAATTTTAATAAAGCTATAATGCATTAAATAAACTGCATTTAAGATATAATGCTGGGGTGTTTCCGTTTAAGAGCTCCGGCTCTGCTTATTCCACAATAAGAGTGGTTCTGTATTTACTTATTTAGTATTTTTGCATTATAATTCACTTATACTTTGTGATCTACATCACCTGAAGCTGTTTGGAAAGTTTAGAGTGCATCTGGACTGTGATTTGTGTAATTCTTCCTCTCCTTAGTCAGGCGCGAACTGCAGTGCTGCTCTCATGCGTCATCATTAGAGTTTAGGCCATCGTTTTTCACTCAGTAGTGTTTCTACCAGCAAATCATCTTGTCTGTCACTGACAGTGTAATCACAGCAGTCTACTTGAAACCTCATACCAATGTGAAATCTGAACAGCTGTTGGAATATATACACACACAATTAAAGTTCACTGGGGGTAATGTTATGAGAAATTATGATTTTTTATTTTTAGACCAATAAGTTATGATTTCTGGTAAGCACAAATTGCTTTCAGAAATAGGGTGTTATTTTCAATAGGCTACAATAACATTGGAGCTCCACTTGCGGTACTACAGAAATATGTGGAAAGCAAAGGTACACTAAAAGAGAAACTACAGCACAGATTATACACTACTGGTAGATTTTTTTACATGATCTATATGTTAAAATATTTGTATTTATATTTTCTTAAAAAAAAGAAGTCTTTGCCCATCCAAAAGTAACAGCAATAATGCTATGGTGGTTGCTAAAGCAGTGCTAAACATTTGCTATGTTGTTCAGAATGTTTTTTCTTTTAGCCTAGCATGTTACTATGCGGTTGTTAGGGTGTACTACATGGATGCTTACTGGCCCAAGTCAAAAAAAGCCCATTCACATTGCAACATACAATATACACTATGCACTCGGCCATGTAGTGGATGACATTTTTAAAGTGTAGTATCATCCCAAATGGAACACTTAATATTTTTTTACTACATGGAAGCATTTGCCATTCAACAGCTGATGGAAGTGTCGTTTCAAACGCATCCATTTAATGCGTTAGCCAAACTCAGTTCAACACTTGTAACTGAAACAACATAAATATTCACACAGAGTGGGTGTTTGCTAGTTGGTTTCTTACAGGCCTAAGTCAAAGGAGCCCATCCACTAGAATATATCTATGATAATCTGCTCATATATAGATATGTCTTCACACCCTCCTTCAATGTAAGTGTAAATGGGATATTTTTCAACCATTATATCGTCTACCTGGCAAAAATCAAAAGCTCAAACACTTAGAACAGTAATAGCACACCTCTACTTGACAAACTGAACAGTTCGAGGTATAAATAGTGTCACAAATGTGGCCTTTCCCTAACCAAACCAGATCTTTAACCACTTAGCCACTCCAGAGACTATTTAGCCTGTTAAATTAATGGGAGAAGTTGGAACACCCAATATGGGAGGTTTTGAAAAGCTAGTCCCACTAAAAGAGCCAATCACCTTTCAGGTATTCCAACTCTTCCCGAGTTATCTCGAGAACGTGTATGTGCATCAGCTAGATCAGCTTGAATAGGAGTGTTTTTTTATGTGATCTGAGCTAAAGAAATAACACAAAATGTTGTTAGATTTTACTGATGATTTGAAATATATTATTTGATTGAAAAATTGACCAACCATTTTGGAGATTTTGGTCATTCCCCATTCAAGTAGACAAGAGCTGTACTGTTATGCCACTTTAATCCATAAAAATAGCAGCCTGGAAGTGTTCCAAGATGGCCCATAAGTGGACTGACTTGACTTGAAAGACTTTGGCCTCTCTTCCCCATAATGTTAATTAATGACATGGGGTGAAACACACTCTGCAACATTGTGTATCTATCTCAGTTTGAAAATCCCCAAAAGCCTTGAAAACACTTTAAATATTCATCCTTAAAGTCTACATGAAAGAAGGGTCCAATTAAGCCTTGATTGTCATAGCAATGTGAATATGGAGCATTTACTCCTAAATGGTTTGTAGTCAGATATATGTACAGTACTACTGGCCAGCAATTGTGTTCAGCAAAAAATAGCTAAAGGATAAAGGGGGAAGGTGATGGATATCTGTTATTTATTTATTATTATTATTTTTGGTATAACTGAAGTCCACAGTTGTATAGTGGGGATACGGCTTAGATGTCTTAAACAGCTCACTCAAATTGTTTTATAATTTGAAGATAATGACAGACTATTGATTTGCAATAAGATGTTAATTTTCATTCTTTTAGGGCCGAAAACTCATAAAAAAAATAAAAATAATTTGAAGCATATTTTGGACCAAATCTATTAATATTAAATAAAAGCACACACATCAGAGCATCATTTGCACTTGACCTTTGACGGAAGCAAAATAGTTTGTGTGTTTGTGGTAGTTTGTGTAAGTGCATGTGTGAGTCTTGAATTCGCCCCATAGTGGAAACCACAGACAGCGACTGCACAAACACCATATGCTGAAGGAACAGGGTCACATACTTTACACTGTCTCTGAGAATAGAGAAACTCTCCATAAGGGACGAACAGAAATAATTCTGGCTGTCAGACTGAGAGATGCTGCCTCTGCTGCTGTATATTGTTCTCCAAGTTTTGTCCCTGTCTCAAGGTAAAATGTACGGTTTGTGCTATCATGTCAGTGTATTTAACGTTCTGTATAATACTGTATTAAAACAAAGCAAAATTTAACTAATGCAGTGCAAAACCCTTTGAAGGCTTTTTTAAAAATGACAAAAGAATGAAAGTATATTGATGCCTCACTTTATTATGATGGTTTTCTAAAGTGTTTTTTTCCACAAAGTGCAACTGGAGCTTTATTCATGTGCTTGCAAAGCATTAGCTGCACCGTGACACATTGGTTAATCAAATAAGCCTAACTTGGTGGCACACAGAACAATTATTTGGTAAAAAATAATAATGTAATTTTAAGACTGCAAATACTATGTGAGTTTGCCTTTTTCATAGGATGGCTCAAAATCGGAACACAACAAATCATAAGGCTGAATTTTCCTAATAGACTGACCTTTTTAGATGGAATTCATTCAGGCTATGTAAGAAAAATAGGTTACGCATAAAGTTGTGTATGCAAAACAGGTTACGCATTAAGCATTTGATATGAACTTGGCAAGCAGGCATTCATGTCTAAACTTGTAAATTTAATGTTAAGTGTTTCTCTACAGATTTGCTGTAAAGAATGCACCACAAAGGCAAAAACCTGACAGAAAGAGAGCACACTGTATTGCTATATGATGTATACGATTTCTGTAGATTTGTAGGTCTAAATATTCCAGGAAGCTTTAACAAATATTCTCAGCTTTTTTAAAAAAACACAAAAACAACACATTATAAAATCCCACAAATCATCACAAATTAATGATATAGTTAATATATAGTTAATTACACTATATCTCTATATTTGTATGACAATAAATCCAGTTTCCTAAAGAACATTTAAATATAATTACAAGCCTAAACACTTATTATAATTTTTATAATTTCAAATCTTTCTATTCCCAGTTAAAATTGCATATTAGAATGCAGTAAGGTTACACAGATGTCAACAATGTACTTTTTTTGTCCTTTGATAAATTTGGTCGTGAGTTATATAACTTATTTAACTGTACTTCAAAAAGCTAAGCTGTGCTTACTAATATCTAGTTTGATAATATTTCGGACTCATCTGCAATCTCATTAGCAACAAAACTGAATAAGTTTGAATGGAGTGTTGCGTGAATGTATGAAGTACCATTTTCTGGTTATTTGTCTTAATTGATAGGTTTACAAAGTTATGTACATTAATCAAATTTTTCTTATTTTGACAGTCCACCTTAATTACACATCAAATACAAGCCTGTGAATTTAACAAGCTTTGCCGAAGCTTCAGTGAACATCGTTTTGCTTGTTTTTATGTCATGCTGAGACTCTGTAAATACTAATGCTCTTTTTATGCATCTTGTTGTTTGCTGGTGGCTTTGATGATTATTGTTTTTGCTGACTGACTGCACATTGAAAGGCTGTGGATCATAAATTGCGAGCACTATGCTCTACTTTTACAAACAGATCTAACATTTATTAGTATGTCAGTGTCGTCTACTGGACCTCATATAACATTTCTCTTCTTTTCATCTCAGCAGGGCTCAACAGTACAGATGACCATCCCCGTAAAAGTGCGGTAAACCACGCTGATCACTCGGACAAACAGAGTGAGTTAAATGATTGCTTTTAGTCTGAAAATACTAAAAGACTATATCCTTCCATTGGAGGTAAAATTTCTTGGTCAGTGTTTGCAAGGGTGCAGTCATTGTCTATCTTCTGTCTCAGGACGATAAAAAAAGGCTTGCTTAAAGGAAAGTTCCGGGTTCAATACAAGTTAAATACTGCTCAATCAACAGCATTTGTGCAGTAATATTGATTTTCCACAAAAAATTATTTTGAATCATCCCTCCTTTTCTTTAAAAAAGCACAAAAATGGCTTACAATGAGGCACTTACAATGAAAGTAAATGGCGGCCAATTTGTGAATGTTAAAATGCACACGGTTTTAAACATATAGCCACAAGACGTAAACAATGTGCGTGTTAACACGATTTTGTTGTGATAAAATCACTTACTGACTTTTTCTGTTGAAAGTAATAGCCAATTTTACAACTTCGTTACCGTGATGATGTAATGTCAACAAACCCTAAAATGACTGTAAAAATGTCTATTTAAACACCTCAAAGCTCAAATAATACACATGTTTTAACAGAAGAATTATAAGCTGCACATTTCTGCCTTTCAGCCCCCATTCATTTCCATTGTAAGTGACTCATTGGACCTTATATTTTTGCTTTATTTTAGAGAAAAAGAGGGAAGAGTCCAAATTAAGTTTTGTGCTTATCAACATTATACCACAAATGCTGTCCATTGAGCTTAACATGTATTAAACCCGGTACTATTTAAGCCTGCTGAGACCTCAAATCATCAAACAGAACGACCACCGCAAGATTACACTGTGAGAACTGTGAGAGCAGTCTACCACCCCAAAGATAACCAGTTCATATTTTATACACAGTAAAATTTATTTCATACTGATTAATCTCACTTAAAAATATATTTCACCTTCAAATGAAAATTCTGTCATCATTTGTTCACTCTCATGTAATTCCAAACCCATATGACATTCTTCATACTTAAGGAAGTATTTAGCCGAATGTCTAAGCTGCTAGCCATTGGCCTACAGGTTTGGAAAAACATGTTGGCGGTGAGTAAATGAGAATTTTCATTTTTTACTGAGCTATCCCACTGAAATGTGCATTCAAATAATTATGCTTTATACACACTAACGCAGAGCAATAGGATTTGAAGAAACAGCTCTTGCATTCAAATGGGTGTCCCTTACCAAAAACAGTGGAACATCGTGCAAGTGACCCCTGACCCTATTCTTACATTGGGTCAGCCTAAAGCAAGATTTTCAGAATGAGTCATTATTCCACACACAGTCTGCAACCTGTAGTCATACATCTGGAGAATCTCATAAGCTTAAACCACAGTGTGTGGAGGCAATGTCATAAACTTTCTAAAAAAATCATTCTTTCCCCAGTGTCCTCCATGCCACAGTATGACATTTCCACAGGAAGTGACTCACGGGATGTGGCTGTGTTGCAGTGTACTGCTAAAAACATTTGCAACACAAATAAATGCCCCACGGTTCAGATATTCACTTTTATTTTTTATGTGTGTGTTATCTATTTTAGATAAACTATTATGTGATATAAAATGATCCCAGCATGAACATTAAGTAGTTTTAAACACATCAAATGTCTTTCAAAATAGTGATTTTGGCCTGTACCACCTACAACGTCTTGACCTTTTCGACAGTATCAAACATTTCAAATCAACCAATTATAAATACAATGTCATAATTTTAACATAAACTGTTGAAATTATATTAAGTTTAATCAGTTTAATTGAGGACTTTTTCTACCTTGTTACCCTATCTGGTGGGTGTTTTATTTAAAATGTATCTTTTTATTTCTTTAAAATGTGTCTATATATTTTTTATGTTTATGTATTTGTTTCATTATTTATTTTATAAGTTGCAAGAAAATATCAAAATCGGGTTTTAAACTGTTCTTACAATAAAGTAGGTCACATAATATTTAGTTTGTCCTCCTGAGGTGGACGATCAACAGTTTCTGAAGATTAAGCACCTCCCTTTCACTGTACATTTATTAAAATGATGACCTGATTTAATTTTTAAGCCATATTTCTATACCCTATTATAAAGTGGCAAGGTCAGTATAGTGATTGAGTGTAGTGAGAATGGTAATAATGGCTGGTAGGCGAGTTCGTGAAATCTTTTATTAATTCCATTAATGACATTCTATACTCTTTCTAAACTTTAGTTGAGCCCTCCATGCTAAGCCTGTCCCAGGGCTGCTCTGGTGTTGTAAGGGCTCTTCATCAGAACACTACAGTGAATTTGACCCTCAACCTGCTGGATCCTGATGAAAAGAAAGAGCTTGCCACCCAAATCTGTGAAAATCTGGGTTGTGGTAAAGTTTTTGAACATGGTGATTCTGCAACAATACGCAGCAGCGTTTGTCTTGCAGGCTGCATCCTGAGAGACTCAAAACTGCTCAACTGCACTACAGCTGCAGAACGTGACTGCATAAATACAACTAAAATAATTTGTGGTGAGTGTTATAATCTAAGGCCAAGATTTTGAATCTTTTATGACTTAGAAAGAGGTTTTGATAAGCCCGCCACTTTTGTCTCACCCAAAAATAAAAATTTATTTAATCATTATTCATTCAAAATTATCTCCCATGGAGCACAAAAGAGATGCTTGGCAGTGTTAGCCTCAGTCACCATTCACTTTCATTGCATATTTTTCATACAGTGAAAGTTAACGGGGACTGAGGCTGCCATTCTTTAACATTCTGCGTAATATCTCATTTTGTGTTCCATGAATGAAAGAAAATCATACTGATTTGGACCAACATGAGGGTGATTAAATAAGAGCAGAATATTCATTTTTGGGTGATCTAAGCCTTTAATTAAGTAGTAAATAAACAACTTTTATTTTTGGGGTCAAAAATGTTACATATCAACAGATATTTTTCTGGGTTTCTGAGGTTTTCGTATGTGACCTCTTGAGGTGGAATGTTACTATAATCTGTTTCATATTTAGTTTTTAGGAAATTCATGTTGGTCAGATATATAGTTTTTGGGTTGGTGGTACATACTGCCGTAATTGCCATGTCAGTTGGTTTAAAAATAAGGTAAAAACATGCTGAATGGAGGTTACAACATAGTACTGAAATGTCAAGGCACAATTATGTAAGCTTTAGCTTGTGAGAATATTTTTGTGAAATCCAGATTGTTTTTGGTCATTTGTATTCCTTTGATGTATCCAATGGATTAAACATTTTTCATACAGAAAGTACTGAGATCTCACCCACAACAGTCAACACAACTGACTTGGGGTTTACAACACATACTGCAGGTAATGCTTCAGTTCCTTCTGTTGTACAAGAGAAAATACAATATTAAAACTTGGTGACATAGCACAAAAACAATTTTGTATTTTATTTTTTGCTTTAGAGCCAACTTCAGGGATGGCTACGAAACCCGGCAGTGGAGTTTCAGCAGCAGCGATTGGCTGCTTCATCTTATCTTTAGCACTACTGCTGTTTATTTTATCAAATGCTGCTGTCTGTGTGCATTTCAAAAGAGGACAGGGCAAGTACAACCACTTTTTCCATTCTACACATTTCACTAAGCTTACAATAGATAGAATGTCACAATAGATTCTTTGGAAGGAAATACAGAAGTCCAGTTAATTTAAATACCTAATAACTAGGGATATAAAAATATCAAATAGGCCGTTGATGAAGAGAATTAATACAGTATGAAACAATATGAACGAACAGTGAACAATTGTATTTTTATTAATTAACATTAATATTAATACATTTTGTAAAAAAAAAAAAAAAAATATTGATCATTGTTTGGTCATGATACATAATGCAATAACTAATGTACAGTTGAAGTCAGATGTTTACATATACCTTAGCCAAATACATTTAAACACAATTCCTGACATTTAATCGTACATAACATTCCCTGTCTTAGGACAGTTAGAATCACTACTTTAATGTAAGAATGTGAAATATCAGAATAATAGTAGAGAGAATGATTTATTTCAGCTTTTATTCCTTTCATCACATTCCCAGTGGGTCAGAAGTTTGTCAGTATTTGGTAGCATTGCCTTTTAAATTGTACAACTTTGGTCAAACGTTTTGGGTAGCCTTCCACAAGCCACAACAAATTTCTGGAATTTTGGCCCTTTCCTCCAGACAGAACTGGTGTAACTGGAGTTAGGTTTGTAGGCCTCCTTGCTTGCACATGCTTTTTAAGTTCTGCCCTCAAATTTTCTGTCGGATTGAGGTCAAGGCTTTGTGATGGCCCCTCCAATACCTTGACTTGATGTCCTTAAGCTATTTTGCCACAACTTTGGAGGTATGCTTGGGGTCATTGTTCATTTGGAAGACCCATTTGCAACCAAGCTTTAACTTCCTGGCTGATGTTTTGAGATGTTGCTTTAATGTATCCACATAATTTTCCTTCCTATATGCCATCTATTTTGTGAAGTGTACCAGTCCCTCCTGCAGAAAAGCACCCCTACAACATGATGGTGCCACCCCCATGCTTCATGGTTGGGATGTGTTCTTCAGCTTGCAAGCCTCAACCTTTTTCCTCTAAACATAATGATGGCCACTATGGCCAAACAGTTAAATTTTTGTTTCATCAGGCCAGAGGACATTTCTCCAAATAGTAAGATCTTTGTCCCCATGAGCACTTGCAAACTGTAGTCTGGCTTTTTTATGGTGGTTTTGGTGCAGTGGTTTCTTCTTTGCTGAGCATCATTTCAGGCTATGTTGATGTAGGACTCATTTTACTGTGGATATAGATACTTGTGTACTTATAGTCTGCTGGTTTCCTGCAGCATCTTCACAAGGACCTTTGCTGTTGTTCTGGGATTGATTTGCATTTTTTTGCACCAAACTACATTCATCTCTAGGAGACAGAATGCGTATCCTTTCTGAGCAGTATGATGGCTGTGTGGTCCCATGGTGTTTATACTTGTGTACTATTGTTTGTACATATGAACAAGGTACCTTCACGAATTTGGAAATTGCTCCGAAGGATGAACCAGACTTGTGAAGGTCCACGATTGTTTTTTCTGAGGACTTGGCTGATTTCTTTTGATTTTCAAATGATGTAAAAAAAAAAGAGGCATTGAGTTTGAATGTACACTTCCAATTGACTCCAATTAGCCTATCAGAAGCTAATTGGCTAATTATCTAAAGGCTTAACATAATATTTTGGAATTTACTAAGCTGCTTAAAGGCACAGTAAACTTTGTGTATTTAAACTTCTGACCCACTGGAATTAAAAGTAAAACAATCTGTCTGTAAACAACTGTTGGAAAAATTACTCATGTCCATGGAACTGAAATCTGTGGAGTGGTTAAATTTTTTTAACATGGAAACATACACTTTACAAAATACAACATTATTGTAAAGTGTTACTCAAATTGTTGTCAGAGCAAATTTTTACACCCCTACTCATAACCAAAATATTTAGTCTTAAATTATTCAATCTTAATAATATGAATTCATGCATTGGTGTGTATTATTGTGGCAAAGACAGTAAAACAGACTATAAACAATATTTTACATCAACAAATGTAAAAATCCTACACTTTGCTGGTTAAAATCCTCTTCATTTCAAAAGTAGCAGACGTCTTATTATTTTTATTCTTGTCTGTCTTTGAACACATCTCTGAGTTTGAGTTCAACACTGACGTCTTTCAACATATTGTATTGTAATATAATTCAAATGAATCTTCTGACTTCTCTTACAAATTCTGGACACTGTGTTTTAATAAATGTCTTCCATATACCAGGAAATATTTTTTCAAATCACATGAAAAGAGCCCAACCTTTTGCCTCAATGTAAATGTGAACTTGTTCTTTTCAACAATAAAGCTTAAGACAGCGGCTTAGTGCTGCATGACAAAGTTTAAGCCTATTCATCCTCTGTGCCAACAGCATGTGTGATTCGTCAATGTCACAATAATTCCCACACAAGCACAGAGTTCCAGCCCAATGCACAGATGGGAACTTACCAGCAACATCTCCCAACTGCGGAGGCAGTACTTCAGTTTGGTGTGTTCACACATTTTGTTACCTTTAATAAACACTGTGGTTCAAAAGTCTGATACTGCTTTAGGGAATGCGTCTAATTAAAATTTTTCACATTTATTACAGTTTATTTTCAGTACAAATAATATTAACAGCATACCAATTTGAGTGAGAAGTTTAAATGGAAAAGGAATATGGCTTTTAGAATAACCAAGTATTTGGTATGTACTTATTTTGCTTTAAAGACATTAAAGCTTGTATAGACTCCTCAAGTTTAGGCAAAACCCATTACGCTTGTTATCCTAGAATGATTTGATAGTGTTCCAAAGAGTATAATGTGTGCTTTAATGGAAGCAATGAAATCTGATATTTTGTACAAATGAGTTAACATGGCCAATGTTGATTAGTGACCTTGAAGTAAAGCAGAATCTTTATATATTTCTTATTCATTTTATGTCTTACTGTAGATTTAAATCAGATATGGAGTCCCATTTTAAATGTAATATTAGACTTTGGACCCCACTGTATATAAAATTATTTTCTACAATTGTTTGGTATTTCATAAATATCACATTTTAAAATATATTTTAGAACACCTTGCACTGCCTGGAGTTCCTACCATTGTAAATGGAACAGTTGTTTAACAAATGAACAATATTTTTCAATGTTTTTCCATTCTATTGTCTAACCTGCATAGATTTTTAAAAAGTGGTTTCTAACTAACTAAATAGTTAGAAACTAAATTATCATGAAAGTAATCTGTAATGGTCAAACTTTAAATTTTGCATGAATTGAAGACTCTTCTTTCTCGTTCTTTTGTTCCACAGAAAGTCTTGGTCCAAGACTGACCTTAAACCTTGGCTATAAATTTGACAGGAGAACAAATCAAATCTCTCACAACTCTGACAGCTCAGATGATTCAAACTGCGAATATCAAAACATCTTTCCAGTACAAAGACTTCACCAAAACTACTCGCACAGTATGCTGGTTTTCACTGACAACATTGCTACAGCAAAAATTATTTCCCCATAAAAAATACAGGAGTCAATAAAGGAAAATGCTTTCTTTGTTTTTTTGTTTTTTTTTGGTTAGCATTAAACTTGGTATGTCATATGAAAGCCAATCATAACAGTGGACGTTTACTGTCAAGTCTTAAAGGAGAAGCAGCAACAAAGAGTATTTCTGACAGAGGGTCAAAATGAAAGAGTAAAATTATTAATGTTTTAAAATTAAATTACAGTTTTTTTTTTCAACAGACAAATAGAGAAATAAAATATAAAATAATAAAGTCAAATTTGCCACAGTTTTTCAGTTAGTTAACACCAGGAAGAATAATATTTAATCATTTTCATCTATGCACCAATACATGATAATAAAAAGCATTTATTTATTTATTTTTTACTGAAAGTTTTACTAAACTATTTTTGAAAAGGTTGTGCAAAAACAACAACTTCATTCATTTACTTTTGGATCCCAGCTGACTATTATTATTATAATATTGAATAAATGGGTACCAGTCTGATTTATTTTGAATGTGGTCTCAGATTTTATGCCCCACATCAGATTTATTTAAATTATATCACAAATATTTTATCTGTACCTTTTAAACTGCCTTATTCTGCCAAGAATAGCATGTCTAAATTTACCAACAATTCAGGTCTCTTCTCCTGTTTTTTTATTTGAAGGTAAGGCAAGTCCTGATCAGATACCCCTTAATCACCACAGTACACAGATGACAGGAAGTACTGTCGGTTACAAAGACCACCATGTACCTAGAAACCTCAGTCAAGGTACCACTTGTACTTAACCATTTGACTACCATATTTCTCACTCTATTTCTCATCATTTCTGAAACCCCCAACTTAAAGGAATATTCCGGGTTCAATACAAGTTAAGCTAAATCGCTAAATTTTAAATTTTTAAGGCTAAATTTTATCACACTAAATTGATGATTTTAGAGTGATAAAATCACTTAAAAACCTTTCCTGTGTAAAGTTATAGCCAGTTTACAACTTCAATACCATTATGTAATGTCAACAAACCCTAAAAGGCTAATGACTGTAAAAATGACAATTTAAACAACTTTACAGCTCAAATAATACACACGTTTTAACAGAAGAATGAATACAGGCGCGTTTATAAATTACACGCTTCACATTTCTGTTTAAACCCTTCAAAAATTGGCCACATTCAATTTCATTGTTCCCATTCACTTCCATTGTAAGTCCCTCACTGTAACTTGTAACACTGTAATGATTTATTTATTTTTTTTAATTATCCCCTTTTCTCCCAATTTGGAATGCCACATTCCCACTACTGAGTAGGTCCTCATGGTGGCGTGGTTACTCACCTCAATCCGGGTAGCGGAGTACAAGTCTCAGTTGCCTCCGGTTCTGAGACAGTCAATCCGTGCATCTTCTCACATGGCTCATCGTGCATGACACTGCGGAGACTGCCAGCATGAGGAGGCTCATGCTAATCTCCGTGATCCATGCACAACTTACCACATGCCCCATTGAGAGCGAGAACCCCTAATCATGACCACGAGGAGGTTACCCCATGTGACTCTACCCTCCCTAGCAACTGGGTCAATTTGGTTGCATAGGAGACCTGGCTGGAGTCTCTCAGCAAACCCTGTATTAGAACTCGCAACTCCAGGGTTGTTAGTCAGCATCAATACTCGCTGAGCTACCCAGGTCCCCCGATTTTTGAATTTTTTAAAGAATTTATTTTTGTAGTACAAATGCTGTTGATTGAGCTTAACTTGTATTGAAACTGGAACATTCCTTTAACTCTTCTGAAGTCTTCTTCTGTAAATCACACCATAAAGAAGGCGATATAAATTTGGAAGCACAGACACTGATGAACAAAACATACTTTTTATTTTTAGAAACAGATAACAGAAGCACAACATTGGAGGAATTGTATGTAAATGTTCCAGAAAGAAAAGATTCTTCTGAAAGAGATTCTTCTGTCTCATCAGATGGTGACAACAACTAGGCTGAAAACTGGTGAAATCAACATGGCTACTGCAAGAGACTATCAACAAGTAAAATACAGAGAAACTCCAAACAACAAGCCAAAAAGAAATGCATACTTTATTCAACATCTGTATGTTGTTGTGCATTTATTCTTTTGGACTAAGGTTTCACAACAATGCTATCCTCAACATTTGAACACAGATGTGGAATGTAACACAAATGGGCACTTGCAACACCCGAGTGCTTCTAAGGACTATTCAGCAAGAATAGTGGTAATTAACATATGAATTAACAAATGCAAATAAAGATTAATAAATACATGGAAATAAAAATGTTAAACAATGACCAAGATCCAGCATATTTATGTTTATCCTGGTATTTAACATAATAGATAGATTAATCTAACAATATATATATATATATATATATATATATATATATATATATATATATATATATATATATATATATATATATATATATACAGTATACATTATTATTATTTTGATTATTCCCAATGGTTTAAAGAATACAATTTTAATCTATTTGTCAACAATTTCCTAATTAAGCATGAAGTTGGGTCCTTTTTAAAAGCCAGTATAGCAGAACAGTGACCGTCCACTTTTTCGAAGTATAGGTCTCAGTGGAACAATAATGGCCGTTTCTCAATCTGTGGGTGTTTTCTAATCAGAATGGCCGTTTTTCAACTATCCAATGAAAGTAGTGAATCTCAATGTAGTAATCAGTGGGCGTTTCTGGATTTTTTTGTTGTTACTCTGTCTCTCACGGTTCAAATTAACCTACCATTAAAATTATAGACTGATCATTTCTTTGTCAGTGGGCAAACGTACAAAATCAGCAGGGGATCAAATACTTTTTTCCCTCCCTGTATATGCCACATTAAAGAGGCTTTGTCTGAGCATTTAGCAAAGTGCATCATGGCATAAATACAGAAGATAACATAAAAGGCGCAGTGTGAATGGATCATTGTCAGTTTGATGCTAAAGTTTATCGAGCGCCTGCAAGTCTCTACTCAGAAGATAATACTGATATGATGCAGTCAAGCGGAAAACAGGGTTAACACAAAAATTGTGACGCATTACATTGTCGAACGCTTGTCTTCAAAAGTAGCTCTTCATCAGTATTGGGGATAATACACTGCTAAGTATTAATTACTGTAATTAAATAACTTTTTCCATCATAAAAGTGATTTCTCCGAATTTTTCAGTAATTTAATTACAGTTACTTCTGATGTAATTGCGTTAAATGCTGTATAGACTATAGAGCAATTCTATATAAAACAATAGTGATTTTAAAATCAAAATTTAACATCTAATGTTAAAATATATGTTTTCTAATTTAATGCTGCCCCATTAAATGCCAGTTAATTAATCATTTATTAATTTTATATTATATATTTTAAAGAATTTAAGGGACAATTTTATAACTATCCTTGTATTTCTCATCTGGTCGAGGTTGATAAGGGTTTTATAAAGTAATTAGTAATAAGTAATGCAATTTCTTTTCAGGCACATTAATTAATACAGTAATCTAATTACATTGTAGAAGATGTAATTATTAGTTAGTAATTACTTTTTTAGAGTAACTTACCCAAAACAGCTCTTCATAGGTCACTTGGGCCCACCCAAACATTTTGTAAGGCAGCTAAGGCTTATCTATAGAAGTGCAGCATGATGACCACAACAAAGGCATCATTAACAGACATTCAGAGGTGGGTAGTAATGTGTTACATTTAATTGAGTAACTTTTTGGGAAAACAATTACTTTTAGAGTAGGTTTAAATGTGGGGTACTTTTTACTCTCACTTACATTTCTAATGATATTAATCAAGTAATGATTTGTCAAAAACTTCTGAAGACATGGATTAAACCACTGGAGTCTTATGGATTACTTTTACACTGCCTTTATGTGCTTTTTGGAGCATCACAGTTTTGGCCTAGGGAGCTAAAATATTCTTTTAAAAATCTGAATTTGTGTTCTGCAGAAGAAAGGAAGTCATACATATCAGGTATGGCATGAGGGCGAGTAAATGATGAGAGAATTTTCATGTTTTTCATATTATCATCTCTTTAAAGTGATAGCTCAGCCATAATTTAATATTCTGTCATCATTTCTCTACCCTCATGTTGTTCCAAACCAGTGTGACGCTTTGTATTATGTGGAACACAAAATATGTTAGACAGAATGTTAGGGACTGACAGTCTCAGTCACCATTTACTTTAAAATATATATATATGAATAATAATTATATATCTATATATTTATGAAAAACATTCACTGAAAGTAAATAGTGACTCAGGCAAACATTCTGTCTTAATATCTCTATTATGTTGCATGGAAGAAAGAAAGTCATAAGGGTTTGGAACAACATGATGGTGAATGAAGACAGAATTTCCAGTAATAATAATAATTCTGTAGTACATGTTCAATGTGTATTATGTAATGGAATATAGGGGAGTAAATGTCTATTATGTCATTTGTGAAAGTAACGAGTTACTACTTGAGTACTCTTTTAATTGGATACTTTCTTACTCTTACTCAAGTAATTATTTATGATAGCACTTTTACTTCTACTTTTTGAAGTAATTGTACTTTTACTTGATTAAAGTTTTTGGCCACTCTACCCACATCTGCAGACATTTGATAATATGCAAAACAAGGACAGGATGTGTGAGGCATTCTAAGAATATATTCGAACTGATAATGAACAAACAATATGTCCTTTCTGCAGGAGTGGGGGAGCTGCTTGTCTTTGGTAACATGGATCAATGCTGCCCTCTACTGAATAAAACATACTCTTGCTATGGCTGTGAATGGCTCACCTGAAAAATAAATAGTTGCAGGATAAGTCCCACTCAAGATCGTCAAACACGGCTACATGAAAGTCGCAAGATGTGCACCTTAATTGGTCGCAGGCCCTACAAAAAAAGAGAGTTCGGTTAATGACTAAAAATGGAATCATTAAAGGTGATCCCTTGCTCAGAAGTGGCTTTAACAAAGCACTCTCAATAAAAAATTGATGTTCTGACACTGATTGTTCAACATAGTGCTTTTTGTGAATATCATAGCAATGTGCATATTGTAAATCTTCAAGTTAAATCCATCCCACAAGATAGATGGCGTATCTTCCACCTTTGAGAAAGGCTGGTTCCGATTCCATATGGTACAGAGCTTCCACCAAGAAACACAGGTTAACACCTGAGCAAAAATTTACAGTTAATCATTGACAGCTCATCTAATATATTTAAAGGAATATTCCAGGTTCAGTACAAGTAAAGCTCAATCGACATATATTGTGGCATAATTACCACAAAAAATAATTTAGACTCGCCCCTGTGTTTCATAAAAAAATATTAAACATCTGGGTTACCATTGATGCTTCAGAACAAACAGATGATCTTTTAACATTAATTTTCAATTGATAAACTGTAAAAGATGGTAAAAGATCCCGCAGACCTCACTGCTTTGGCCGTCTCTGGACCACCTGTGCAGTTTTGTAGAGACTATTTTGACTGTTTAGAATTAATTGTTTTCTTATTTTCTTCCGTCAACTTTGAAATAAAAAAAAGAAAGTGCAATGTGTAAATGTATATTGTGATAAATATCGAAATATCACGAAATAGATTATCGTGATAACAATTTTGGCCATATTGCCCAGCCCTAGCCTCAAGATGTAAACAATACGCACGTTAACATGATTTTAGTGGTAAAATAAACCTTAAAATCAACAAACCTTAAAATGACCACAGAAATGCCAATTTAAAAATATTACATAATTAAATTTTTTTAACAGAAGAATTAATGTAACTGCTTTTATAAAATGATAAGCTTCGCATTTCTGCCTTTAAACCCTCAAAAAATGGCCCCATTCACTTCCATTGCAAGTTCCTCACTGCAACCTCAATATTAGCTTTTCTTTTTTTTTTTTAAAGAAAACGAGGGATGAGTCGAAATAAAAAAAAAATGTTTTAGTAATCAACATTATGCCACAAATGCTGTCCATTGAGCTTAACTTGTTTTGAATGTGGAACATCACTTTCATCTGGTTGAGCTCCATACTTCAAAGAAATATTATGGGTTCAATACAAATTAAAGGTGCACTCAGTAATTTTTTTCCCCATTAAAAAAGATTTACACCTAAAAAAAATGTATGTATAAAATCATGATCTCTCACATGAGATGAGGACTCTAGTAATATCAATAACCTTATGAAAGTTGTTGTATTCTACATGGGGCAGGGGTGCCCTCATGGGGGCTGCCATTTTAGATTCCCATGACCAGCTGAATACTACTCACTTAATCTCAGTAACCATCCTGTTATTTGATTTACACTCTCTGGATTAAATTAATTATGGCTGAATTGTAAATAGTACATTTCTACAATGGCACCTGTAACTGAAAACTATTGGTGTTGAATGATGCTGCATCCACTCCACTAGGTGTCACTGTAAGTCCAAGATGACACAAACAAAATGTTACAGAGTACACTTTTAAGGTTATTCGACAGCATTTGTGGCATAATGTTGATAACCACAAAAATGTATTGCGACTTGTCTGTCCTTTTTTCTAAACAAAGCAAACTGGTTAACAGTGAAGCACTTAAAATGGAAATGAATCGTGCCAATCAGTAAACTGTAAAATACTCACTGTTTCAAAAGTAAACAATATGCATGTTAACATGACTTTAGAGAGGTAAAATCGCATACTAACCTTTTCTGTGCAAAGTTATATCCAATTTTACAATGTTGTCAGTAGTCCACTGCAAACACAACAATTTAAACAGCTTTACAGCTCAAATAATAACACAGGTTTTAACAGAAGAATTGATGTGCTTTTATAAAATAATCACAATCACATTTCTGCCTTTAAACCATCCAATAATTGGCCCCATTTACTTCCATTGCAAGTGCCTCACTGTAGCATCAATTTTATTTTATTTTTTTTAAAGGAGTGATCAGTCAACATTATTTATTTTTTTTGTTGTGGTAATCAACATCGTGCCAGAAATGATGTCAATTGGAGACCTATACTTTGATTAAACTTCTGATATTGGACAGGTATCTAATTTGGAATAACAGAGATATTTTATATAAAAACAAGTCACTCTTGTTTGAGAATTGGGTACTCAATCAGATTTTGCTGGTGGGCCAGCTATTTGATGGAGAGGGGCGACTTTTCTCTTATAGAGAGTTTTTATTAACATATAGTATTCCAGTTACGCCAAGAGAATTTGCAATTGTACTTGACGCCATTCCATCAGGCACAATCATGCTTTTTAGAAATACTGGCAGACCTCCGCCTTCTTCTGTCTCCCTCCCCGATGTGGCTGAATCACCAGTTTGAAAAATCAGTTTTTATCAACTTCCTCGAAAGAATAAGAAAATGTGTGCTTTGTTTCAGAAAGAAATTGTCTCTATTCCAAATGTTACTTTTTATTGGAACCGATTTGTAAATGACATTGACTGGAAAAAAGTTTGGATGATTCCTCACAAATACCTGATAGTAAACAAGGTGAAGGAAGTGTCGTTCAGAATGATTCACAGATACTACCCTGCTAATCATTACATGGTTAAATTTAAAAGAGACATCAATACAAACTGTTCTTTTTGTGAAGTTTTGCACCTCTTTTGTTATTGCTCACACACCAGAACATATTTTGGCAAAACTTCAGCAGATTCATCATTGACTATATTTATAAAAACTTTGCCTTATTGTGGGAGAATGATGTATTTTGCTTTTATAGAAGACAAAGTAAAGAAAATATGTACTTCATTATAAATGTATTAATTCTGTTGGGAAAATTCCACATTCATAAATGTAAATTCAGCACTAAAAAAACTAATTTTGTACTTTTTCTCTGTCAACATATGGCCCTCCTTCTCGTTATAATGACCTATAAGTTTCCCCTGGCAAAAGTTTATTGTATTTTGTCTACATATTATGTTTGTATATTGTTATGTATATTTTGATAAGTCACTTGTGATTTGTATAATGTTTTTTTTGCAATAAAGATTACTTAAAAAAAAGTCTTCACAGACTACTTTTCTCCTAAATAACGTCTAAAGTTAAGTTTGAGTGTTTTAGTCCAAACAACAATTAAATTGGAATCATACTTACTTGGACATTGTTTGAAAACATGAGTCACTAGTTGAAATCTTTTCAGCAATAAGGTCCTATCCATTTCATAAGAGATTTTACAGATTATTACAATATGTATACTGTAAACAACAACAGACAAAAAAATATTAAAGACCATATGTTCATGGGAAAAGCCACTGATCATGACCAGTTTTTGTCCAGTTATTTTGCTTATGGGCTGATAATCATCTTTCCTGCAGCACAGCATAAATATCATCATTATCGTGTTTGCATTCCCCTTTTCTGTAAACAGTGGAAAATATAAATCTAAAGGACTTGAAATTTTGCTTCGAAAAGCTGATTTTAACCAGTTTGCAATCTTAAAAAATATATGCATTAACTAAAATACCAGAAACTGCCATGCGACACTGTGGTGTTAGCCTCATGGCAAGCCCTCGATTTTTTCCGTTTCATTCAGACTGGTTACTAAAGAACTACTTGCACGGCTAAAATCAGTAGTAAGTGTCTGAGTATGTAAATATTTTTGTTTAAAGTTATTATCCTTTAATATTATATTGCTATATTAGCTTAAGGGGCTAATCACGCTAGCCTTATACATCGACAGTTTATTTTCCTCCAGCTTCACACAGTTTCGGTTCGTTCGTTTTAACTCATTAGATTGATGTTTTGATGAAGTGCTGCAACAAAACTTTGATTCGACTTCATCAAGTAAATCGTCCGCCATGATTAATATCCGGACGAGAACGCACGTCTGTTCCCATAGAATCTCGTGGACTATTTCCTGTCCGCTCAGCAGGGCAATCTAGTTACGTTTTACTATGCGTTTTACATGCAACTATTAAGTGTCACAGTAAACATTATGATGATTGGTGATGTCTCAACTGTGATGCTTCAGATATGCTGTTTTGTGATCTATAACGCAAAAACATATCGTTGTCGGCAGGATTCGAACCTGCGCGGGGAGACCCCAATGGATTTCTAGTCCATCGCCTTAACCACTCGGCCACGACAACATGCTTATGAATGTAGAAAATCATAAGAACAAGTTAATTTCTGGTAGTGATATCTAGAAAAGGTCCAAAATATAGAGTTAAATAGAAAGAATATAGCAGATACCGCAACAATACAGTAAATTCAAATAATATTTAGCATTAACAAAAGATAACAATAAAAATAAAGAAATGTTCTGCTGAAGAAAGAAAGTTACACATATCTGAGACGGGATTAACACGAGAACGGTCTTTTCGTTAACTTTTCTTTTTAGTTTATCTCATAGTACAGATTCGTATAATGGAGAAAACGTTTGTTCCCTGACCGGGAATCGAACCCGGGCCGCGGCGGTGAGAGCGCCGAATCCTAACCACTAGACCACCAGGGAAGCTGTACACACTGCAGTGTACACTAGTACTCAATACTAACATCCAAATCTAACCGCGTTCTCAAAAACTTTGTACGTTTTACCCACCCTGGAGTCAAGAAATTCATCAAACAATTGAAAACGAACATGCTTTATTTTATCCTGAGGGAGTAAATACATGCGCTGTATAAAGAGAATAAGTTCGTTCAAAAGACATTTAAAAAAAAAAAAAACAATATATGGCTTGTATATATCAGAGGTTATGGCTTTCTGAATTTACTTTGAAGGAACACTCTGGGAACACACAGACCATCTTTTTTATTCACCGTTTCTCTCAGAACATACTCGTTAACAAGAGCATCGAATCCTGCCTGATGGAACAAACTTGCCAGGTATTCTACAAAAACAGAAAGAGCGAAAGAAAATGAATGTAAATAGAGCAGTAACTTCAATGCAGTAGCACAGATGACAAAAACAGACAAATGCTAAACTAACCTCTAGAGAAGAAAAAGGAACGAGTTCCATCCTGCCTCACATAGAAATTTTGCCCCAGCTTGTGGCCTGATTTAAATCTCAGCATGGCATGATCATACAGTCCATAGTCTCTAAATAGGACAATGCCTCCTGGTTTTAATATCTGTTAAATGAAATGGTAAACATACCATTTACTTACTTAGAAAGTGAGCAGTAATCTTGAACCAGTCTTAAATTTGTTTAAAACCTTTATCAGCAATACCTTAAAAATGTTTCCAAGGGCTTGTTGCATCTTGTCAGGGTGAATTGCAGACAGAACAAATATGAGTGTGGCTACATCCACTGTGTCTGCCTGTATGGTAGCATGCAGATCGTCCTTAGTGAGGTCACACTGAAAAGCAAGGCATCGCTCCGTGCAATACAAGGCATTTTGCTGCAACAATGATGCATAATCATTAAAGGGTTAGTTAACACCAAAATGAAAAATTTCTCATAATTTACCCACCCTCATGTTATCCCAGATGTGAATGACATTCTTTCTTCAGCTGTACACAAACAAAGATTTTTAGAAGAGTATCTCATCTCCGTAGGATCGTAAGTGAATGGTGGCCAGGAATTTGAACTTCCAAAAGGGACATAAAGCCAGCATAGAAGTATTCAATATGACTCCAGTGGTTTAATCTATGTCTTCTGAAACTATATGATAGGTGTGGGTGTGAGAAATAAATTAATATTTAATCTCTAAGTATTCAACCATAAATTCGCCTAAATTCCAAGTAGGTAGTATGCACGAAGAATGCGAATTGGCAAAAACAAAAGAAGAATGTGAAAGTAGAGATTTATAGCAAAAAATGATTTAAATATGGAACGGTTTCTCACCCACACCTATCATATCGATTCTCAAGACAACTTCAACCGCTGAAATCGTATGGATTCCTTTTATCCTGCCTTTAGGTCTTTTTGGAGCTTAACAATTTTGGCCACCATTCACTTGCACTGAATGCACCTATAGAGCTGTGATATTCTTCTAAAAAAATGTGTGTGTACTGCAGAAGAAAGTCTGAAATAAAATAAAGTAAATAATAAGATAATTTTGATAATAAGATGATTCATTTTTCAAAAAGCATCTGAATGCATACCATGATGTCTTTGAGCATGGTTGATAACAGTGTTTATAAGGATGCAAATTTATATTTACATTTATTTATTTACCTTCACAAACTCAACAGCTCGTGGAGAGAAGTCACAGGCATAGATGAAAATGTTGAGATCCTCTTCCAACAGAGGGAAAATGCAGTTCCCTACTCCACAGCCAGCCTCCAGCAACACCAACTTCTGTCCGTCGGACTGGGGAAAGTAATATATATATATATATATATATATATATATATATATATATATATATATATATTATTAATTATTTTCCCCAGTCCGACGGACAGAAGTTGTATATATATGTGTGTGTGTGTGTGTGTGTGTGTGTGTGTGTGTGAAGGATTCAATAATATTAACAGACTCCAGCATGTTCCATTACAAATGCCTAAAATCGTTTACCTCTCTGCAGTTTTTCAGTTCAACAAACTCTCGGGTGGTCCAGTGCCTGTCTTTGAAAAAGTTGGTCGAATTCCTTTTATAAAACAAGTCCCAGTTTTTCTGAGCTTCTGTTTCGAGTTTCAACTGCTTGAAGTCTGACACCAAGACCATGTCATTCTTCAGTTTCTCCATCTCTTCTAGTGTCAGCGTCCTTTCGCTTTGATCACTGGACTGATTGGCAAAACCAGTGGTGGATTCAACCGAGTCCAACTCACCTGTCACTGACATGATTGTTTGAGCTCCTTGTCGTTAAAACAGGGTACTGATCAAAATATCCGATCATAAAAGTCAAAATGTTTTATCTTTATTAAAAAGTTCCATGAAAATAACCATGCCGATGATAAAGCGCAGAGAACAAAGTTGTCAGCAAACTAAATCTACCTAAATTAACGATTAATCCATCTAAATCTAAGTTGCAAGCTAGATTAAAAACATTTACGAAAAGTACATTGGTGAAATGTACTTTACTGTGAAACATGAATTAACAGTACGAGAGCGTCTGATCAAAAGGTTACGTCCGTATCTGTCTTGTTCGCGGGGATGTAATTACTGTTATGGACTAATCTGATAACCGTCATCGCCACCTACTGGAGTGGCGGATGCCTTCCAGACACTTATAACGATTGTGTTTTTTTGCTCTTTATTGTGAATTGTGTTGTCGTTAATTTTTCAAAATAAAATATTCAAACACTGTTGTGAATGTGGAGATAGAGAGAACAAAAATAGACAAGCTTTAAAATATGTTATGCTAACAAACAGTTAAACCTCTGTGGTACAAATCATGTTTTTACGAACTATGCTAACACTACTCTGTAGGTACCACATCACAATCAGTTTCCATAAATTGATATATAACCAATTAGAACTTTTACAAACTCAAACTGAGTGAATCATTCTCATTTAGCCTATACCTTCACATTGTTCCTAAAACACTTGCTCATCAACACTGTTCATGTCTTTTCAAAGAACATCAAATGTGTTTATCTTTTCTGAACAGATGGCACATAAATTGCATAAATACAATTATTTCACTCTAAACTGCAATAATTGACTAATTCAGTAATTGATGCCAATGTGTGTTAAAATCCCCAATAAGGAATTTACATTTACACGTTTGCCAAATTACAATATTAATATTTCAATGCTGGATAAAGGTGATTTCCAAACATCTATTTAACTGTCCATTCCTCTTACTCTGAATGTATTTTAACATCAATTCATGTTATATGCAGAGTTCTTTCTTGTGAGTTTTTTTTATTATTATTATTATTTTTTTTTTTTTTTACACATGGTTGGTTTAATATCTATGTTAACACAATTGGCAATCTTTTTTTCAGTATTTTAAAGTAGACCTGCTTAATATTGAAAAAAGCCAAAATTTACAGAAAAATTTAATTGACAAAAATATAGGTTACTGTGTGCATGAGCTTATGAAACTTTTGTTATGTGTGAATCAATACTATTATCAAAGAGCAATTTAAGTTCAGATTTTATAGTCCTTATAAATGGATAAATTGCATATCATGGAAAATATCACAGCTTTGTATCATGAAATATTGTAATTGTATCACCTAAGATTTATACACAATTTTTCTGAATGAGACCTGTTTTCAATTAACAGTCTCCAGTGTTTTTACTCACATTGGCATGTTATTAGCAGATAATGTGATGTTTAGACTAGTGTATTACATTTGTAAAAGTTGTCAAAAAAGCATTTGGCAACATAACATTGACAACACTTTAAAGCCACAGTGACCATTATTTGTCAATTCCTCGTCTTAGTGGGTAGAAGACATGAAGCGATTGTCAAAGGATAGTTATGTTTACAGTATAACATTAACTACTTTGAGTTGTTATGACACCCAATAACTGCACAAGCTGAGCCTAAAATTAATTTTTAATCCAATTAATAGTGAATTGCTTGTTGCTCTCCATCTAGATTGCTCATTTTGGTAGTTTTTACATTGCTTCTTAATTGAGACCAGAAACAGAAAACAGGCAATCAGAATCATCATGCTGAGAAAAACTGTGGATAGCTCTTCTACTGTTGTGTTATTCAGTAATAATTACTGTATATTTATGCTTTCTATCGAGAGAAGAAATGACAAACAAATACAAACTCAGTATTGTTTATTTGACATACAGGTGCTTTTGATTTCTGGTCAGATGGCTTCATGGAAAGCTCAGGTCCTGTTTATACAGACAGGCAAATCAACACTTTGTTCAGAGGAAACTGAACAAAAGTTAATAAAATGTTGCAGCAAGAGTGATGTTGCTTATCCAGTATTAAGAAAGCCAGTCCATTAGTCTGGTCCATTTACACCAATCAACATGCAGTCTCAGCCTTTGGTGGCAGGCAATGTCCATGATGGGAGTAAGCATGCTCATTTTTAATTTACTCAGCCGAAAAAATACAGAAGTTTATACAACTCTACATAAAGTCTCAAAAAAAACCTACATTCAAACCATGATACAGCGTTGTACCTGGACTCCCTTTAAAAAAAAAAAAAAAAAACATTCCACAAGCAGAACATCATCTGATCATCGGACTGCATTTTCTCGAAAACCCCACCCACTGTATTAATTGCAGCCACAATCCAGCACCAGACCAGGCCCAAAGGGATGAAGGGTGCCCTCTCAGAGGAGAAGTTCCAGGGTTGTCCTCACTGTCTGCAATGGTGTGGATGACAAGCAGCCCCTCTCTCTTGTGCATGTACAGTATACGTTTCAATTATACAGGTAGCAGCAACACCCCTTCAGCGAGGGGTTAAGAGGGTGAAGGGGTGACATGGACTGAAAGGGGAAAGAAAGGCAGGGGAGCGATGAGGAGCGCTATGACTCTATACTGTTCCAGGGTCTCTGCTCTGGTCCCTCCGTCGGCGGTGTTCTGTTTTGTTCCTGCTTTCCGAGTCCTCTCAAATGCTTGTCCCTTTCTCTCTGTCTCGTTCTCGCATCCTCTCTCGACGACCTTCGACATTCTCTTTGTCTTGCAGGTTGAAGCGTTTTTTCTTCTCTCCCCGCCGCTGCCCTTTTCCTGGCTTACCTGAAAAGGCAAATGGCAAGAGTGTGAGCTTTTGCTGTGGATCCGTATTGCGAATAGTGTTAAATTGCATTTTTACAATGTCATCACTAACTGAGAACTTCATTTTGTGTGATGTTGTCAGTGCAGTGTTGTACATCACACAAGTTTACCTGAAAAATTTATGTATTTAAAATGACAGTATAGCTCAAAGGTGGTGTGTAATTTCTACATCAATGATGGGCTGCCCTGTGAATGTGAGCAATGATTGACAGGCAGAAAGTCTTCTGATTGATCTGACTGCTGTCTGACAAAAATATTTACACTGCTGTTTACCCAGCATAGATGTGTTACTGAGACAGGTGTGATAAATTGAATGGCATCTATTTCAGTGAAATTTGAAAGTTAATAGAGGCGTTTTCTGCATGTCATTTCATAAAAATAAATAAATAAAAATCACTTTTTAAAAAAGCAACTTTATTGTAGGTCTAAGGGATTTTTGATCACCCGTTGTGCAAAAAACTTATTTCTGACCAGTTAAAAAATCAAAGCACCTGAATTAGAATAGTCTGAATGTCTGTGCCAGTTTGGTGGATATATCTTGAAAGCTCTAGGAGTTACAGTCAGAAATATTGTGACAAAACTTGAGCCGTTTGTTCACAATTCAATGTTGCTGTGAACAGCTTGTCTGGATGCTCAAACAAATAAAGCAATGTTTGATACCACCACAGAGCCAGTGTTTAACCCATGAATTATTTACTTATAAGTATAGCAGTCTCTGCATTTTAAGTTGGGACTGGAGACACTACAGTATAACACACAGTAGAAAAAAATACACATATCGCTTTTATCAAAAATCAATCACACTAAACAGTCAGAATCTGGCAGGCTACTGTGCTGATGTATTTTCCATGCAGACTTGTTCAATCATTCTATTAACCAGGCTTCGTGATTTCCCCATATTCCCTCATCTCTCTCAGGTTCCATATGGCACTGCTCATTCAAACAAAGATGACCACTGTTCTGACATTTCTGCTGTTTTGCTTGGGAGAAATCCCTCCAGTAATCATCACTTCATTAATAAGATGTTTTTTATAAATTATTAAGGGTTTGATGGAATCCAGGTTGAATGAATTACAAGAGCCGTCTAGAGTTGTGAAACAGCAGAACCATCTGGTGCGTTATATGATGGTTGTATTCTGGTCAACCACAAGATGACAGTCTTGTACAACAATGTTGTCCATCACATTTTTCCATCTTTCAAACTGTCAAGTGACGATTGATTAGTTTCAGGGTTCCCACACCTTTTGATCGATACATTTCCATGACTTCTCAGTCATTCATGATTACTGGATAAGGATGTTTTATAAAATAATCACTCCTGAAGTGCAATTTCTTGTTGCTGAAATATATTTGAGGGGTATATGTTAACTATATATAGTTCCATAACATTTAAAGATTTTATTAATTTCCATGACTTTTTCAGGCCTGGACATCACAAAGGTTACTCAAGTGGGGTCACCCATCACTTGAATTACACCTTAAGAGTTACACCAAGAACTTTATAACCATTGTGCTCTTGAGCAATAACTCTCAGTTTCTTCCTGGAATATACTGTTCCCGCAATTAGCGTACTGTATGTCTCTTACGAATGAAACTGTTAAGCTGAGCAAGCAAGGTGAAGCCGCTCAGCTGATTGTTTGACACCAGAATAAGCTAACGGATAAACTTGTCTTGCTTTTTTAGGCCTTTACCATAACAGAACTCTTCTTTATTGATGGGGCTTGTCAAAAAATAGAAGGCCATAAAATAAAAATTCTGTTAATATTTTGTTATCTCCTGTTGCTCAATGCTCACAGCAAGCCAATTTCCATTATTGTCAGGGGCTTATCGGTGATTGAGTGGGGCACGAATGAGGATTGGAAAAATGCTGAGGTGGACAGCCACCACTCCCCCGCCTCTGCCCCCACCCCCCTACATTGGCTCTATTAATCAGCCAGCTGCTCTTTGCTCTCTCTGGTGCTGGGGGATCGCAAGTCCCTGCCTGCTACAGCCCACACTGACCCACACATTCCTGGTGTCCAGCAAGAGCGATAGGAGGCCACCGCAGGCATGGTTGTATTGTGTGATTTTCCCGAAGCATGTAAAGAAAATGTCCTGGTCATATTTGAGCCAAATAATAATAATAAAAAAAGTAATGATATTTTGCATAAAGAAAATTTTGCCTACATTTAGGACCATTAAATGTTTTTTGCATTGTGGCCTCATTTTCAGGATACTTCAGCACATTTCCCCTTAATATTTAATATTTTACTGTTACTACTCACATTGTTTTCAATGAAGATTCTCACTAACATAACAGTCTTTTTTACTGTATTACAATCATGGGCACCAGCTATGAGGTCACCGAGGTCCGGACTTCGGTACATTTGTAATTTTTAAAAATAAGTTTTGAACTAAATAACATGTGATTCAATTGCCTTTGTTAATTTCATATCAGAGAGTTTAGGTTAGGATGGACCAATCACAGTCATTTATTATCACTGGATGATACATTTTTGAATAGATCATGCCGTGGCGGATTTCCATCAACATGTACGAATCATTGCAATTCTCGTTTGTTTTTTTGTTTTTTAAATTAATAAAAAAACAAAAACATTATTTCATTAATTGCCTGTAAATGAGTTCCAGACTGATGCTAAAGTAGCACCTGTTACTTTTCTCAGCGCTGGTTAGGATGGAATAATTGCAGTCGCTGTATTCATACAACTGCGGGGGATTCCATCCACAATCTTGATGTACCACTTTGATGTTTTTGTTAATCTGTGGCAGTAAGGGGCTGTCAGCACAACTCCAGGCTGTACAAGCAACGCACCTTGTCAAACCAATGAGAGCAAGCAGCAAAGCCTTTCTCAGACTGCGTGCTCTTTTGCTCAAAGACAGCTGGACTGAGCACAACAGAATGCAGGGATCTAAAAGCACATTTGTTTAACATTTAATATTTAAATTGTCAGTGTCCTAAAAACACAGCGCTTATGACAAGAGATGCTGAAAACTAGTGATACGTGATGCAACCAAGTGCGTCCATCTGACGCATGAGTACATAGTCCAACAATTAAAAATAGCGCAGACAGAAGTAAGCCAGTAATAGGGTTATGTTCAATGATATGAAAATAAAACAAACAATATTTTGAATTTAAAGTCACTTTCTAAAAACATCTAATAATATCTGTATAACTGCTTTACATATCTGCTGCCATACTCTATGTATTTGAATTATCTGCATTATAATATTTATAAAATGTATAATTATTTTAATTATTATATGCTAAATTATCTTTGAATGTGATTGATTGCAATTAATTTGATAAAAAATGTTAATTGCTTGACAGTCCTAGCATAAAAACTGTAATATTTTTTTTTTTTTTTTTTTGCAGTTATGAGAATAATTATAATGACCTTTTATTTCACATTGTGTTAATGAGAATAGTGGGATGAAAAGACATTGAAATTAATGCCACAATATAACACATCTTGATGGCCAAATATATGCAAACATTACATATATATATATATATATATATTATTTTGATCAGTGAGGAGGCTTGATGGCTGCTCTCCACTTCTCTTGTTTTGTGACTGAAATTAGGGGGATGGAGTGAAAACCCCCTCCACACCTCCCACGGGCTCGAGCCTGTTGTGATTGCACAATGTATTCTGAACGGGCTGACTCATGAGGGGTGTCTAAACGATCAAAACATACACATGCGCGCACTCACACATTTCCCTCCCCTCCCCACCACTCACTGTCATCACCTCCCCTCTCGCTATCCTGTCTCTTTAAACACAGGAAGTTCCCTCTGCGCACACTGTTTTCTTTGTCGTAACGATTTGGAGATCAATGGATTAGTCATAATCCTCTGACTTTCCTACAAACCAAGGCGCAACAAGACTAGAGTGTTGTTGCGATTATTATGGATATGTTTACTGCCACCCTTTCAGAGCTGGAAGTCTATGAGCTTCTATCTAGCAGTTTCCTCTAGTTTGGAACACATCTTTTGAGCATCTGTCTGATTTTAGGACAATTAAAGGAATATTCCGGGTTCAATACAAATTAAGCTCAAAATTAAATTATCTTCTAAAACTTTAGAGGAGACACACAAGATTAATGAGGTCTTTTTCTCAGGAGAGAAATCTGAAAAGCGGAAGTCATGCAATTTGTTCCTACATGTTCGCCATTTTATTTAACTGCTGTCTATGAGAAACAATTGAGACATTAAAGAGATATCCTTTGTTATTTTTCTTTCTTATCGTTTTTTTCTTTAGCTGCTCTGATGGAAACAAAGAGAAACTTATTTAAAGTTGGCTCCGGGCACAAGTTTACAGGTGCATTAACTACCCTTAAAAATAAGCACATTCATCATTTTTTCTATCAACAAACTGGCAATCAATGGATTGCAGTTCCGTACTCATTTGAGATATTTTGCAAGCTTGGAATGGAACGCGAGTTTGGAATGACTTCAACTTCTCAGTTGTGTCTATCTAGATGTTTCAACATAGGCAAAATGAGGGGTCATCTGGCTATGATTATGCATTATTCCTGAAAGAGTGGTTGAGAGCAGAGAAACTAAAGAGATCTTAGAATAAGAGGGAAATTAAAGGGTATAAAGTGTGTCAATCCAGATGGAATAGTGGGGGGCGTAACAGTTGCACAGGCAATAATATGTGAAATGCTTCAAAATTAACCCTGACGGAGCAAATCATCTGACCGAGCCTATAGGTGTAGTAAGACTCAAACGTGAAATTGGTTGAAACGGAACATGATGGTGGGCACATTGGGGCACAATTTAAATAATGAGCCCAGGGGGTGAGGTGGAGGGGGGTCACATCCTCCATGCTGTCATCCGGGGGCTTTTAGCAGGAGCCAGGCAGGGATTAAGGGCTCTGGCTAGTCCCACAGGAGGAATGCCCAGGCTTAGAAGGCCCAGTATGGCAGGTTGGTGCTAGTGTGCAGGGCAGAGGCAAGCAGGACTACACACAGAGGCTGAAAGTTCAGTTGGTGATTGAAATACACATGCAAAAAAACAGTGCTGGTTGAAAGCCAGACTCTGCTCTTGCATTAAACCTATAAATTACACTTTCAAAAATGTAGTGGTGCTTGCCAAAGTAAAACTTGCCATCCTTATTGTTAAAGGGCTGGTTGCTAGGGCATTGCTAGGTGGTTTCTAGGGTATTATAGTGGTTGCTTACTGGCTCAAGTCATAGAGCCCACCTCCAAATATCATCTCATGAAAATAATTTGACTGTGGCAAATTTTTGCAAATTGATTTTACATGGCTTCATATGGCAGTTTTGAGGTGAAATATCCACTGTGTTGTGCTAAAAGCAAGGTAAATGTTCTCCCAAAAAGATTTTTACAGTAATGCTCTATCAAGTTTTAATTTAACATAACCAACCTATTTCCCTAACATAAACCTTAAACCTAAACCTGACCAATAGTGTAATAAAAGAAAGTATGAAGTGCTTCTATGAAATTTTCAGCCCAGGTGCCAGCTAGTGTGCTCTACTGGGCTCCTACCACTGTCGTTTTCATAGCAGGAGCATTTTTTAAGTTGAGCTGAATTCATTGATTATGAAATGCAAATGTTCAAATGTATTGAAAAGTTGGCATTTATGAACTGATAATCTGACATTTTACTTGTGATGTGTGAAATTGAATAAAAGGTATTGTTGTTGTAGAGCCTCTATTGTTTATGTCACCAGGAAACTGCAGCTATACATACAATGAGGGACGTACATTTTTTTTCTTTTAAAATGTAAGTAGTAACATGATTCTATGAGACCAGATTGGATATTCTGGTCGCTGGATATGACTCATTTTTTACACATTTTATTGTCTGCTAGGTCAAATCATAAGACTAATCACTATTCACTAATCACTAAACACAGCATTTCTCATTTTGTTCGAATCCCTAAGCCTATGTGTGAGCAATAGCAATAATGATGTGAGCACCTCTAAAAATTATTTTTCTAAGACTGCATTAATATGTCCAATTTTACAAACGGTTCCTATGCTCCTGAACAAACCCGTGATGCAGAATGGGTACAGTAAGTATAGTTGTTCAGGCTCGGACAACAGGTAGAAGTTGTGAGAGTTCTGTGCTGCCTGAGAGTAAAGAACAGTGTCCAGACTCAGGGAGCCACGCTGCATTCAAACAAGCTGTGTAAGAAAAAAGTCAGGAGGAGTCAGAGGGAGAACATGTAAGATAAACAAATGACAAGTAAGGGGAGAAGAACAGAGAGGGATTTGGCTGGGGCAACAACGGTGGGGGGGGGGGGATGTATCAGTGTCAGAGGGCAGCTTGGGATTACTTTGAGCTGGCGGGGGTCAGACCACTGACCCTACTGGTGTATGTAGAACATAAACACGGACGGGACAGAGCCCCGGCATATAATTAGCGCTCAGTTAATTTTGCAGGAGTTGGGGCAGCTGGGTAATCACAAGCGGGGGTGAGGTCGATAACCAAGCCTGCAGTGTGTAAAACACACCCTCAGCCATGGCCATGGCAGATCAACATTACACTGACTCCAAGCTCAGATTTATGCAACAGAGTCTTTATTGGCACAATAAATTTTTCTTACATGTTAGCCCTGCTGAAAAGACCAGCATTGCTGGTCACCAGCTTATGCTGTGTTTTGTATGCTGGTCCCCCAGCATGGGATGCTTGTGTGCTGGTGTCCCACCAGGCTTTCAAAACTAGCTCAACCAGTTTCATCAGAACGACCATGCTGGTCAACCAGCGAGACCAGCACTAGCCAGCATAAACCAATCTAGACAAGCATCGGAATAGCATGCTGGTTAAGTTGGTCTTTTTAGCAGGGAGAAGCAGATGGTCATGGAACAACATTTCTGTCTTAGAAACTATCCTCATCCATAACTTTAACTATTTAAAGGGGTCACTTCATGAAGAATCTAATTTTCCTTGATATTTTGACATATAAGATGTCTTTCTACTATAAAACCTACTGTAAATTTCAGAATTCAAAACTTAAACCCCAATCCAATAAAGGCATTTATTGAAACCAAGCTGCTAAAACATCTCGTTCTCTACTTCAACAACTTCCATACGTCATTAGGTCATTAATTCATGACCGCCTCTACAGCAACAGCATCAACACCTACTTTACATCATCACACCCTTGGCCCCTCCCACTGGCACTATGGCTCAGGCCAAAAACAGAGAGAGAGAAAACAGGGCAAACAGTAAAGCCTAGTGTGGACTAACTATTCCTATACACCAAATGGGACCCATCTGGACTATTCTGAATATTTTCTGTATATAAACGTGGACTACACAGACACCTTTGGCTGTTGTCATGTCTCTGGCTTCACTTTTAAAAGATGCGGTGTCAAATTACAACACAGTTTTAAGCCATTCGGTACATTCAGGTGCTGCCACTTGTTTGTGTGCACAAACTGCTCAACATACTGTTCTTTCGCCCATATGTGCTATTTTTAATTATTGGTGTATTTAAACACACTAATTGGACATCTTTAACCATTTTGATGCGTTTCTGGCAATGTGCACCTTAGTAAAGGATGATTTTGGAAACTGGATGGTCTTCATTGCACTTTGGACTATCAATGTGCATCATGTGAATGTGTCTTCAGCGTATTTCATAGTGGATTGCTTCTGAACCAGTCATAAAAGGATTTTAGCTTTGCATAGGAATTGTCATTGAAGGAAGGGGCAGTTAAAAACACTATTGCACCAGATCAAAAATGTAAGTAAACAGTTCCATTCATAAATATTTCAATATGTCATGACTGTTTGATAGTTTATGGTACTGAAACCTTATTTACACCGAGCACGTTTGTTGATGCATGGCAATGGCTTGAGGCTGTCTAGCACATCGACATGAACTTGTTGTTGGCAACAGTAGCGCCAGCGCAAAATAGAACGGGAGATGGTTTACTTCCATGGTAGACTGCATCATTGATTATAATGAGTTCTATTGCTTTTGACGAGACACGCCTCTCATGTCCAGTTGTGCTTGAGATGAATAGTTTGATATATTCGGATGCAATATATTCGGATGTGCATTATGTGTAAATCCTGAAATGTAGTTTTAGAATATTGTGTGGTTGTTCATATTGTTCAATTCTCTTGAATTTCAAATAAGGCTGTATTTGAGGGGCTGCACGATGTTAGCCAATCAGAACAGTGGGCGTTTACGTTGACATTAAAAGGAGGAGTTGAGGCCAAAACCGAGCATTTAAACGGAGAGTAAAAAACAGGTTGGAAAATTATCATATATTACAAAATTATGTCTGTTTTGGTAAAAAAATAAAAAATTCACTAGCATTATCAGTGGACCTCAGGGAAGATAATAAAACAATAAAAAAGTATTTCTTGACCCCTTTAAGGAATAGCTCATCCAAAAATGAAAATTCTGTGTCATGATGTCGTTACGTTTGATCACAAGATGCAAAAGAATCGATGGTCTCAAAGATGTACTTTTGGTCTGTTCATTTGTGGGTAGACTATTCAGAGGAAATCAAAATAAATTGATTTCTAAAAGAACTAAAAGGGACATTTCACCTAAAAATTACATCTGTAGTTTTGGAAAACTTTGTTTGTATTCCACAGTTTTGAAATACCATGTGGGTGAGTAAATGATGGAAAAATGTAAATTTTTCTGTGAAGTATCCTTTTAACCTTAAAATCTAATTGGGTGATTGGAATTTTGTTCCAAGACCAGCAAGGATGTTGTTCCTGGAACATGCAGTCCTACTCTGCAAAATCACTGCCATCATAAGTGGGCTTGAGAAATATAGTGAACAAAAGGATGCACGTCGAAGAGTCTTGATAAAAAATGTAAATCATACCAGATGCTAAGTTGTAAGAGTTACATGTGACTTTTGGGTTCATGTGAGTGATTAAGCCATTTCATTGTTCTCTGAAGTTGGAGAACTTAGCTCACATCTTTTTAAGTCTCCACACCCCTTATTCCCCTCTCTGTTTCTCGTCTCTGTGCTGAGGCCCTGAGTGTTTATGAGGTGGAGAGCAATGGGGCGTCGAGTTGGCCTGCTGTCTGTCATAAAGCAGTAATGTCCCATAAATACCACTACACAAATAAACATTCAAAACACTGTCCAAATATGGTTAAGCTAAAAACACTGCACTTCTTGAATCTGCTCCATGTATTTGTTTTGCATTGGTTGGAAAATATTTCTGGCTTATATATTTATGATTACATTTCAAGACAATACAAAACAAGCAATTTTATGAAGATAAAATGGGCATAGTCAATGTTTTGGTACTAATAAATTGCAAATTGGGTAACAGCCTACCAGTTACTTGAGGTGACCCATAATTAGGGGTGCATTCGCAAGCATCTCTGTTATTATTGCTCATAATTAGAGTAAGAGTTTTGTTCTAAAACTCTAATTATTAAACTACCACTTACATCTTCTTCTTTTGACAAAGCACTCCCTCTTTTCAGAAGTTGGGGGGCATGGGGTCCCCTTAGAAGTGGGATTTTGTATGACCTTCCGGGTCCGTGATTCTTCGCCCCATTTGAAGCCACAGGTTTTCCCTGAACGTGAGCAGGGGCCCCACTCACTCCAGTTGCTCACTTCACAGTGCACTGAAATAGAAACGTTAAGAGCAGAATGAGTCAGAGAAAGCTACTCACAAATACAGCATTGAATCTCTATGTCAAGTGTATGTGATAGTACTAACCTGTTGCGATGCACTCCATAATCTGGTCATTGGACTCAAACTCCTCTGGGCATACGTGGTAACACTGACCATGCAGGAGGTAGCGTCCCAGTGCACACCTTGTACAAGTGTTACTGTTCTGACAGGAGTCGCAGTCCGTCGGACATGCTGTAAAGCCAGTGCAAGCACACCATCAGTTAACAGCAATACTCAATACCAGACTAATTTAGGCTCAGTTCACACAGCAGCGGAATATGGTTGCCAGTCCCTTTTTAGGGGACTTTTTTTATGGATCTAATTTTTGGACATACATTAAACAAAACAAGTGAAACCAAACTTTTACTCTTAACATGCAATAAAAGGTTATTGTTTCTTCTTAGCCACTATACTACTCTATCACTGGCAAGTGAAATCGGAAGTTTTACCAGCCAGTGGCAAACACAGATATTTTTAGTCGCATAGCTTGAAATTTGGTCACATGTGCGAGTGATTTCCTTGCACTGTAAAGAGTTGCACATATAGAAAAATACTGATCTAGGGATTTTAAGAATCGATATCAGATCGTTCTCATGAAGAAAGCGATTCATCTGAAAATCTATATTTTTACCCAACCCTAATAAATACAGTCAATCCCAAACACTATCTGTGTGAATGTAGCCATAGTTTTACTAGAAGTGGAAAGAAATCACAGAAAAAACAAAACAATGCTGGTAGACCATTTCTATAAACTGGCCACTCACCAGGGACACACTCCTTCTTGGTGTCACTGGGCACCAGCCCATCTGGACAGCTCTCCTGACACTTGCCCTTGTGCAAGTACGAGCCCGCTCTGCAGCGCAGGCAGAAGTTCCTGTTAAAGCACGAGTCACACTCTGACCCACACTCTGGAAGACAGATTACACACACGTTAACATGTTGCATGAGCTGAAGAAGGATGCATTAGTATTCACATCAATACCCAAAGCTTTATTACTGTAAATAAGACAAAAAGTCATTTGTAGTGGAAATATCATATAGTGGAAATAGCATGTTTCTTACTTATGCAGTCGTTTCTGTCAGGTGAACGGGTGCCGTAGAAACCATTGGGGCAGGAGGCCAGGCATACTCCGATCTGTCTCATGCCGTCTCTCTCCAGGTGAATGAAAAGCTTGGGTTTGCACGTCAGGCAGCCATTGTAAACCGAGCAGGTCTGACAGCTTCCCTGGCATCCCTGGGAGCTCACCCCCGAACCCTCTGCGATATAAAGAAAATGTTTGCATCAGGATCAAAGAGAATGATCAAAGATTCATATATCACCGACAACATCAAGGTCATGGATTTGATTCTGAAAAACATACATACTGACAAAAAGTATATTCTAAATGCACAGTAAGCCATATGAATAAATGTAAAATTGTCACTACAGTCTCACATTTGGACAAATGCTAAAATGCCTGAATGTAGAGTGTGAGATCCCAATAAGCTTTGTATATACATGAAAGTAGGAAAGAAAAACATACTCTAACATCATAATAACACCTTCAAACACCTTCATAACCTTCAATACTTGGCATGTCTTTGGACATTCTCAACATTTATAAGAGCATACAGGAATAGTGGGCACAACTAAACGGTTCCAGGTTCACTGAGGGAAGAACAGAACCATCAATTAAGGCTAAAACATAATGTAGTGTAATAATAAACACGACAGGAAGCACAGTCATCTGTGGATTATCCCGGCAGAGAAACTAATCAACAGAGACACGTTGCATACCGGGGTTTGCACGCGAACGGCAGCACAGTAGCCTTTGTGTGCATAAGTGCGCAAACAGAGGGGCCTCACTGTGACAAAGACCCAGACAGAATCAACTCGTCTCCCCCGGAGATCTCCAACTGAGAATACGTGCTGATGTGTCCCGCAACAAATGCATGATGAAGAGTTTTCTCAACATCCTTGTGACATATTTAGAAAAAACTCTCACTCCATGGACTCCTTTAACAGTAAGATTTACCCTTAAATTATGAACTTACTTGACCACTGCCCTGTTGTACAACCTAAGAACATTTTGGACTTAGCAACTGGATAACAGAGTATGTAGCCATTCAGACCATATGTGTTCTTGTGCTAAAAAAAACCGCAATACTCATAGCAACAAATAAAAAAGAACACGTGTGCCTCAAGACATGTTCTCTTAAACATGACACATCATCTTAAAAATGTGATGCTCCTGCAAGAGACACTGAAAAAAAAAAGATATGTCCATCTTGTGAAAGCTTACATAGAAAAAAATGGAAAATGGCAGAGACAAATGCAAAAACAAATCAAGTGTGAATGGTCCCAAACAGATATTTTGTGTTTCTAAGGCCATGTCCTAATACTAATACTATGCACTAATACTTTTTAATTTGATGAACATGCATTGATTTTGCTACCTTTACAACCCTCACCCATACAAGAATGCCTTTTTTGAACACAGAAAACCTCCATTCCAGCATGCTTTGGAAAACAATTATGTGATGTGATGTTCACATGAAACTGAAAACGACAATGGATTATTGTGTTTGTGGCCTAAGAAAAAGGATTTGCAAGGAGAGTAAAAAGCATGTTTTCCTTCAGAGTTCCAGATTTTGCATCAGGAATTGTGAATAATATCTATGCACCATGGCCTCATTGTTTTGGCTTGAGAACTGCAGAAGTCACAAGTGATCAAGTTCACAGTGATGGTAAAGAGAACATACATTCACTGATCTAATCACATAATACTGTAAAGTACAGTGTAGTACCTCACTAAACTCTACAGTTTAGAAAATTTAAGGTGCTCCTTGGCTGCCATAGGGAGCATCTCTAATTGAGTCAGTTGGTTCCAGGTGTCTCTCAGAGGTCAGTTACAGATGGTTTAAGGCTCTGGATTTAAGGCGGGACTGACCCGGTCTTATGGCATCTGGATGAATGTGTGGTTAGGCAACTTTTTAGAGTAAAAAAAAAAATAACAAAGTCTTACTTTCACTGATGTTTAATCAGAAATGAAATGGATTGGAAGGATGTTATCTACTGAGGGGTTGGATAATTTACAGCAATATCAAAGTTAGTTAGTAGCTAGCTAGCTAGAAAATGAAAAGCTGTTTTCAACCTGCTCTTTCCCCTCTTACATTCCATACTACTGAACTGGGCTAGGGCATCATTGGTGATTTTTCTGTTTCCCTCCCCTGATTCCCAAAGTTCACTCTTAGCCGCAGATTGCCATAGATCAAGGATATTCTGTTTGACATATCTAAGCAATCTTTACAACTGCTGTCCATTTGCCCACATGTGTTCCTGCCAAAGCTCTCTAATTCACAGAACTCTTTACACTGAGGAATTCTGCCTGCCCTTGCACTGCCACAACCCCTGGGTCGACTTGCATAACAACCGCACGAGCACTCCTGAAATCTGAACATTTGAAATCGCTTTGCCACGGTTCAAACTTGATGACAGCAAAAAGAAGTATTCCCAGAATCTATCGGTAAAGCGGCACAGTTATATGTAATTAAATGACAAAATGTCAGATATATAAATTAAACAGCAGAGTTTGCTTTGTGACCAAAGACTTGTGATCTGAGTCAGTGAAGCATGTCGACATAATTAATTTCCAGTGATATTTACAATGTGGGAACTAGGGAGGCCACACACAAGCAAATTGAGAAAGGATGATTTATTAAAAGCTAAACAGACGTGATTTTGTTCACAAGGAAATTAGTATAACAATTAAAACAGAACACACTGCCATTGACGAAGCTGTGTGGGGCTTGCTTTGTAAAGACTTTTTAAAAATGTAATAATGACTTCACCTTGAATATCCCCTGTGACCCAGTACAGTGTATATACTACAACTACACACACATCAACACCAAAATCTATGCAACATGCTTAATCTGATTTTAAAAACACACCACTGTCTGACCAATGGCTTACAAAGCAAACATATGATCAGACACACACACACACACACACACACACACAAGATATCATGTTATAAATCAATTTGGCAAAAAAAATTGTCTATATTGCATTTAAATTAAAGCCCTGTGGCTAACAGTTGTCAACACGGACACAGACACAGACACACACACACACACACACACACACACACACAGAATACTGGAACTGTTTGAGGTCAGGCGACCGTTTGGTCACTTGCTGTAAACTGATAAATTATTCATGGTCGTTCACCCAGATTTCTGTCCATCATTGGAGTTTCAATGTCTCTTAATTAGCAGCATCTGATCATGCCTGTTGCATATGAACAGACTGATGGCAGTCAGCAATCTTGAACGTTTGTCACACTTTCCTGACATGGGCTACAGTGTCTGCCATCCTTATACACTCTACAACCGCCAATGGACTAACTGCACATACGCATTGATCCCCCTGCATACATCAGCTCATATTTTGCAACAACTATTTTGGTCAAAATTATGATGGCATGAATTAAACGATTCTGCTCTTGAACAATAACCTAAAATTCCTCCCTTTTTAAATGAAATCTGAGGGTTGTGTATTGAAATAATTAGCTGTCAGAGGGTTGATTAGATACAATACCCTGACCACAGTCTTCAATTCTGCCATCATCTGTTTTCAAAAGAAAATATGGTTAGTGGTTTCATATTCGGAAATCCTTAATATAATTTTTTTTCTGTAGTATAGTGAAGGAAGGGGTTGTTTAAATAAGCGTCGCACAGTCCCAATGGCATTTTTGTGGCTCCCTCACAACCAAAACCTTTTTTTTTGTACATATAATTGGCTTTATCATTGACTAATATAACATGTTAACGTTTAACATGTGTATGCGTTCATTCTAATCATGCCCCTTCACTAATAATTGTAGATTTGTTGTTCACTTATTAAAATAAAAAAATCACACACAAGTTCTAGTTCTAGATGGAACAGTTCTAGAATCTATCACGCATCACTTTCAGAGGCAGATCTCCATAGATTAAGTTTCTCTCTCTCTCTCTCTCTCTCTCTCTCTCTCTCTCTCATAAAAACTACAAGTGGTAACCTAGTTGGAATATGGTCCTTTTTAATTAATTGAGATATTTTATCAGGTTACTTGATCAATAAACCTTTTTAAATTGTTAACAACTTTCATACATACTACTAATGTTAATGTTATCATTAATGTTACCATTAAGTGTAATTATAACGAGTTATAATGAACATAATGTGTCACTGTTTTCTGAGGCACCTTGTAACGACAAATTGTTGCAGTTACTTGCTATTATCATTTATCGCCTAATGTTCACATAATTTTTGAAACACAAACACTGTAATGGAAAGTGAAACCATATAGCGACTCATATTTTATATTAGCTCAACAATTGCTTCCCAGCAGGATCTGGACATTTGAATGAGTCTGTTCTGAGTGGAAAAGGTGCTAAAAAAAATGCATTCGCAAGACAAATATGAGAATATGGAGCAGATCCTGTTCTGTACTGAGGCGCAATCGAAAGGAGCTTCTGTGTAATGTAGTGGCCACTAGAGAGCAATCCAAACAAGAGATTGGACAGACCATCAATGCTGTACTACAGTGGAGAGGAGTAGCAACTAAAGTACAATAATGATGTAGGCCTACCTATTTGCTTAGAGAAGTTTGCAAACTGAGTAACTGCATGTCCACACTGACCATAATAGTAAGAGACACTGAAATGCGTGTGGGGGTGGTAACCTCCCACCCACCCCCCCGGAATCTACGCCCCTGCTATAGTGAGTCGGTTATTTGTTCTAAAAAATAATTATTGGCATGTACATAGTTAATAATATTTAGCCACTTTATGTGCAAATTATGTATTAGGATTATTTGCCAAATAACAGGGAAGATTTTTTTTTTTTGTTGAAAATGCGGTTCTTGATCAGTTTCTCATAGTAATTCGCGCTCTACTGTACAGTCATAAGCAAATTCTTTTGAATGTTATACCTAAAACAATACATTTACATTTCCATTCTCTTAAAAAGGAAAAATAAAATGTTTAAAAAATATATATTCGCTCTAAGTAGTAATGCGCACACATTTTCAAAATAAAAAAAGATAGTTTAAGTCAGGGTGCAGGTGTGCGTAAATCATAAAACGTGTAGCGCGCGGAACTTACGTTTGTTTAGCCGGTGCCTGGAGGCGTGATGCTGACAGTTTGTGTATTCCATACAATGCAAGATCAAAACAATGGAGATCAGTTGTAATTGCATAGTAATCAGAGGAATGATGGTTGTCTTGTCAGTAGCAATGTCCTCGACCAACCTGTGACTTGTTGCTCTGTGATCTGTGCAACACTCAATGTGTTATTCCTAAAGCGGGCTGAAGCCCCATCACTGCTCAGACGCGAGAGAAACTGAATTTACAATGGCCCAAGAGCATCTGGGCCGTTTAGGCATTAACATCCTGGAGGCAATCCGCATAAGTGCCACCGAGAGATATCCGTCAGGGAGAGGTACTCATTCCATGGAAACGATGAAAGTGTTAGTTCTCCATCCAGCGCTCTGTAGACGAAACGTAAAGATGGGGAAGAGTTTAATCAAATTAAACTGGCATGGTGATAAAGTTGGATTCTCCTCCTGAATGACTGTTCCGCTGACTGTATTCCTCTCTGTGATCCACCAAGGCACGTCCAGGTGTGAAGGTAACTTTATTTATTGAGCCTGACATGAAGGCGGTCCTTGCGTCATCACCATCAGCGCACCATCTCCAACAACTTTCGGTGATACTTTTGCCGCTTTAGTTGTAAATAGTCACCGAAACTCTCGCCCTGTTACATCCAGCGTAATCTCGATGGCTCGCCTCTCAGGTTCACGGTTGAGCAATTCACTATCTCTCGCTTGTTCTCAGCGTTTTCTCGTTTGGTAACTGATGACTTCAGCTCTCTGTCGTCTCTTTCCCCCCTTCTCTGAACTCAAAAGTTTATTTAGAGGGCGAGCCCCCCCACGTCAGACACCCCACGAGCTACCAACACTTGCAGGAAAAACTCGATTGTGATTTTTTTTTTTTCCAACAACCCTTTCCCAAAATTTAGATTGTGATTAATGAAAATAATTACAAACATAGATAGATAGATAGATAGATAGATAGAGTTTTTGGCAGTAATTTAAATAAACTAAAATCAGATTAGAAATTATACAAAAACAAATGTTAACATTGTCTTGAATATTAGCCTACAATTGTATTAGGGATGCAGCATATTGCAATTTCCCATGTAATGCAATGCTGTATTTTCAAACCTGTATTAAAAAAATGTAAGAAAATGTAGTTTTTCAGTCTGTGAGAATTGTGTATGAAAAGCATATAACTCTAAACTTTTCCAAATTAATCATGATCTTCTTTCATGTTAGGAGAAGATCCATATGATAGATACAGTATACAGGCTTTCTATGTTTGTGTATGTGAATCAGCATATCTAATTTATCTTTAGATTAAGGATTATAGTTGCATGAAGATATGTATGTAACATGTTAAATGTATGCATGTTTGCATAGCTGTTGTAATCTCACTATTTTCTTTCTACTACTTTACACTGAGAGAGGTTCAGAATCTCTTAAAATACTCTGTGAGGCAGTGCAGAATGATTGTAATAAGAAGGAAAGGTGCAATTTTAATCCTCTAGAGGGGGTCAGTGCTAAGAGAGCCACATTGCTGGGCGCAGACTGTATGTGAGCAAATAAACGGTGGGCCTTTTCTTTGTAGACGTCTGAGATGCATTCTCAGTTGAGGCAAAGGCCATGTAAAGACAGATCCTTGCATTTTTGCGTGTGCGGTCTCAAGCATAAACAATGGTAGTAATTACTGGTATACGTGAGAGTTCTGCTCAGTGAAGTGGTTCCCTCTCTTCCCACAGGGAAGCTTATTTACACGTCTGGCACTGGAACGGAGAGGGTTGTTATAGCTCAGTACCGCTGGAGAGGTAGGTTGGCTTTCAGATTAGAGGGATTTAAGGGCGGTTTTTGTTCTTGATTATTCATTAATAAGTAGTCTTTGGCAAATTCAACTCTAAGGGATAACACATAGTGTGTGATTGTCGATGTGGGGGGTGGACCTTCCAATAGAGTTGATCTTCATATTGGGGGGTGGGGGGCAGAATAAAGCCCCTCTTTGTGCCCCCCTACTACTCTGATAAATTAGTCCCAGTGACAAGCTCTAACGGGGAGTGGGAAAGAGGAGGTGAGGTCATTTTGGTCGACTGTTGATGAGAGAAGCCGTCAGCAGCCTGAAATGAAGCCGGGCAGGTGCACCGTGCCGACACAGAGCAAAGGTAACTGGAAATGTGTGAGGCCTGCAATATCACACATGTAGCAAAAATGACCACAAATGTCTGCATGTATGCTGACTGTGGGAACAAATCCTAACACCAATTAGGAAAGAAAAATCCCAAATGAGATATCTTTAATTATTCAGCAATAATTCAAGAGCAAATGATCTGGGCTATGATATCATTCATTTTATATCTCTATAATCTTACTTCATTTTTAATTTTTGTCCATTTTTATTTCTACTAAGGATTTTAGAAGCGACATCAAGTTGACAAAGTTGATACTTTAATGAAACACAACTGAGAACTTCTTTAAGTCTCTTGAGCTATGAAAGAGCAACCTCTGAGCAATAAAAGGATGCTCTGCTTTATATGGAGTATTTGACATTACTAATTAAATTCCTCCAAGACCAAATTATCTGGGCTATGATATCATCAATGTAATGGTCCTATACTCTCCATGTATGTCTTCTTTTTATTTTTTATTATAGAAGCAAGATCTGATACAAAGTTGATGCTACAACTGAGAACTCCATAAGGTCTGCGGCGGTTTAAAAGAGCAACTTCTGAGCAATCAAATTTTCCTCTAAGAGTGTGTTTGATGAAGTATTTAAGATGACTGGACTGACAGCATATTTGTTATTTCAGGACCTCATTTTAGACACTTGATCCAAGGGGTATTACAGAGCCAAAGATGAAGTAGTGCAGCGTGTGCAGGGTCTTTGTAGCATCAGCGAGTGGACTACATGGCTCCATCCACTCTCATCCACCCTAATCCTCTCACATTCTCTACCTATAAATTCACTAAGGAAATATCCCTGCACGGAGAACAGTATGATCTACAATTGTGCAGAGCTGCCTAATACACAGGCAGTTGCGTCATGAAATTCTCTTAGTTGGAGTCAAGAGGATTAAAACAGCAGTGCATGAGGTAGTTAGTGTTATTGAAGCAGGACGGATCAAGTTTGGTGGGGGGAGATGAAGGGTAAAATGAAGATTGTGCCGTGTGATAAGGACAGATAATCAAGGGTTTTGGGCCTGTCAGCTGTTTAAGCAAAGTGTATAAACACTGGCAACTTGTATGTGCACGTGCGATGTGGATCACAAGTTTATGTTCACCTGCTCGCTGAAATCCTCAACAGAATTAACGGTCTTTTGGCAGACATTTTGAAGGCATTCTACAGACGTTTTAACTGGCCCAGAACAGCACACACCTCACCATTAAAAGAGCACTGAACAATCTCTTGCCAAGCCAGACTAATTTGAGCATGATTGCGGCATTAACTGCACAATCCTTCTGATACAAACGTCACATTGGTGGACCAAAAATCTGAATAAATGGAATGCTTGATGAATTGAAAGTTAACAGCTTGACACCTAGGATGTTGCTTTGCTTCATTAAAGGATTAGTTCACCCAAAATTATCATTCTGTCATTTACTCAACCACATGTCCTTCCAAATGTATTTGATTTTCCGTGGAACACAGAAGGTACATTTTTGAAGGATAGTTTGGCAACTTTTTTCCATATAACAAAAGTGAATGAGGACTTAAGGCATGCATACATGGTGCGATTTTCAGCTGTCGTGCTCATGTGGTTGCGGACCCGAGAGCCTTACAAGCAGTTCACAACCTTTTGAAATGTATTCCCCTACAGATTACAGAATGCATGCTGTAAAATGTCATTTGTTACATATTCCATTAGATTACTCAATGTTAGTAACATATTCTAAATACTTTGGATTATTTTTTCAGCACTGGTAGATTTCACTTGTTTTGACTATTAAAACTGTGCCAGTACAGTAAGAGAAAATACACACGTTAAAAATACATTCTCTGAAAAACCTAAATATTTTATGCAGTGTTGTTTCTAAAACAAGATCAGTCAAATTGGTCTTTGTTTAAGGATGTTTAGATATTTTTACAGGAAAACAATACAAAAACTATTATCAAGAAAAGAGTTTTGCCCTAATATCAAAGGTCTTACTTGAAAAAAAGAAATTATGATCCAACGTGAATTTTCTTGATAAAAAAATATGATCGTGTCTGGTAATATGCATGTAAAATGTCAAGAAATAACATTTTAGCTTAACATAAAGCTGACAATTTACATAAGGTTTATTTCTATTTCTTCTGCTCCAAACTTACTTCAAACTTACTTCTCTGTCTGCTTGTATGAATGTAACACATCATAAGAAAGTGTTTCACCTCTGTTCAAATAAACTTTGGATCATATCATTTATATGTATACATGTTTTCCATCTGAAAGGACTAAATATTAAATGAAACAAATTACAATAATATACAAAGTAATCTCTTCAGTAATCAAAATACTTTTTAGAATGTAACTGTATTCTAATTACCAATGATTTAAATGGTAAATGTAGTGGAATACAGTGATTCATGTTTTGTATTTGAAGTACGTAATCCCATTACATGTATTCCATTACATCTCAACCCAGACAATTGCACCTGTATGATTTTCAGATAAACTGACTTGTAACGTGTGCTGGGGCTCACGACCTCCTGAGTGTCAGAATTCGGACCATGTACGCCTGACCTTAGGCTGTCACGCTCCCAAATGAGTAAAATGACAACAAAAAAGAACTGTAAAAGAGTAATTAAAGTAGTCCACACAACTTGTGTTCTCTATTCCAAGTCTTCTAAAGTCATACAATAGATTTGTGTGGGAAACCAACCAAAATGTAATTAGCTCATTACTGATAAACTTTCTTTCCAGTGAGCTGTTACCCTCTGCTACTGGACTGAGTCAGTAAATTGAACCTGATAAATTCAATTTGAGAATGAAACATTCAAAACAAGATGAACTGATTCATTGAAAATATCCCACTTATATAAATCACCAATTCACATTTTGGACATCACTACGTCTCTTATGAACTCTCACACCAAGTAGAGCTAGAGCGGATGAGTATTTTTTTTAACTCTAAATCATGCTACCATTCTGCAGTGTGATGCGCATGTGACGTAATCTCATTGGCATTGGAAACGCGAGAACTGATGCACAATGTCTTAACCAAGTGGAGAATAAGAGATTACGTCTGTATCATGGCAATGTGAATACATCTGTAACGTCACGCCAGCAGAGGGAGCCCTCTCCCGAGTACTGACTGTGTGCTGCTCCCTCTGCTTCATTGTTCATTTCCTGTTTGGTGGATATTTAAGCATGGCCTGCTCACCAGGCCGATGTGAAGTATTGCCAGTTTTCCTGCCTTACCGAGCGTTATTACCATTGCCATTGTCTTGCTATTCTGTGAATGACCTTTTGCCTGCCTTTACATCTATTGTCTCTTTTGGATTTACCCCTTTGCCTTGTTGCCACGGATCTGACTGCTACTTTGTATTGACCCACTGCCTGCCTTTACGATTACGGAATCTGCCTGACGATTTCAACTAGTTTGCTGTAGATTTTTAATAAACATCTGCACATGGAGTCTGCCTCAGCGCCTGCATTATTACAGAATACTTCGCCACGATGACTCCAGCAGAAGTTTCCAATCTGCAGAAAGCATTTGCTTACCAAAATGACCTCATCAAAGAATATCAGGAACAGCTGAGTAAACTACAGGCTTCTAACGCTTATCTCACTCAATATCTCCATTCATTACCGCCACCCATGCCTAAGAAGGTAAGCTTTGCTTTTCCTGATAAGTTTGACGGCTCAGCAGAGCATTGTAAAGGATTTCTACGACAAGTAGAAATCTTTTTCAAACATCAAAAGGATGATTTCGAGTCTGATGAGAAAAGATGCGCTCTTCTACTAACTCTTCTGACTGGTAGAGCTATTGATTGGGCTGCAGCCGTTTGGGAGACTGACCATTCCATTCAAACTTCATCTGCGTATTTCATCCAACAGATTAGAGAAGTCTTTGAATACCCAGCAGGGGGTATGGATATCTCTTCTCAACTGGTGCAATTGAATCAAGGTCGACGATCCGCCGCTGATTACGCTATTGAATTCAGGACGATCGCAGCTCAAAGTGGATGGAATGACGTTGCACTTAAAGCTATGTTCCAAAGAAGTTTGAATGTAGAATTACAGGCAGAACTTGCGTGCAAAGGTGAAAATTGTTCCTTCTCTGAGTTCGTGACTCTAGCAATTAAGATTGATAACCTCATGCATAACTGCCCCGCTAAGTCCAGGACACCGTCAATGAGAAATGCTACAGTTATTCCACCAGCTATGACATCCCATTCGTTCCTGCCCACTACTCAACCTGACCCAGAGCCCATGCAGTTAGGAGTCACTAAACTCACCAAGGAGGAGAAACTTCGTCGCCTAACTAACAACCTATGTTTCTACTGTGGAAATTCAGGTCATGTCAATGCTTTTTGTCCTCTTAAGACCCAGAAAATCTCCAAATCTACTACTCGGGTGAGTGTTGACCATCTCCCTCCTCTCTCTACCAAGTTTTTCACGATCAAAGTCAAGATTTCTGCTAATAATCACTCCACTGACCTCACAGCGCTGGTCGACTCCGGATCAGCACTCAACTTGATTCATCAAAACATTGTTTCCAAATTCAACCCCCCATCAACATGGGGGCAGTGGTGGCTCAGCGGTTAAGGCTCTGGGTTACTGACCAGAAGGTCGGGGGTTCAAGCCCCAGCACCGCCAAGACACCACTGTTGGGCCCTTGAGCAAGGCCCTTGATCCTATCTGCTCCAGGGGCGCGGAATCATGGCTGACCCTGCACTCTGACCCCAGCTTAGCTGGGATATGTGAAAAATAAATAATTTCACTGTATATATGCAGAAATGTATGTATAATGTGTGACAATTGATCAATAAATTCAAATTCCATACAACCATGTGACCCACCTCTCAAAATCAATGCCATTGACAATAAACCCATTGGAGAAGGCATCACACAACAAACCCTACCTGTAAAACTTCAAATTGGACTTTTTCATTCTGAAGTCATTTCTTTTTATGTGATTGATTCTCCCCGCCACGAAATAATCCTAGGTCATCCATGGTTATTAATTCACGATCCAGTCATCTCTTGGCAGCTCGGTGAGATCACCCAATGGTCATCCTTTTGCAACTCACAGTGCATCAATGCCTCTGTAACCAAGTCATGTTTAACCACGAGCATTGAAAGTCCAGATACAAAGCCAGTCATTATTCCCTCCTGTTACCATGATTACCAAGAGATCTTCAGTAAGACTAAGGCTACACTTCTCCCACCACACCGTCCCTGGGACTGTGCTATTGATCTCCTGCCAAATGCCATGCCCCCCAAAAGCAAAATATATCCCCTTTCACATCCAGAAACGCAGGCCATGGAGGAATATATTGAGGAGGCGCTCAGTTCAGGCTTCATCCGTCCTTCCACTTCTCCAGCAGCAGCTGGGTTTTTCTTTGTAGAAAAGAAAGATGGAGGACTCCGGCCATGTATAGACTACAGGGGTTTGAACAATGTTACTGTCAAATTTAGTTATCCCTTACCTTTAGTACCCTCAGCTCTTGAACAACTCCGTGAAGCAACCATTTACACCAAATTAGACCTCAGGAGCGCTTATAACCTTATCAGGATCAAAGAAGGGGACGAATGGAAAACAGCTTTTCTGACCTCTAGGGGGCACTATGAGTAACAGGTCATGCCATACGGACTTGCCAACGCACCAGCAGTCTTTCAATCATTCATCAACGAAATCTTCCGGGACATCCTTAACAAGTACGTGATAGCTTACATCGATGACATCCTTATATATTCCAAGTCTGAATCTGAACATCAAGATCATGTCAAGTCTGTGCTTTCTAGACTTCTTGATAACCAACTCTATGTAAAGGCAGAGAAGTGCGAATTCCATGTCAGCCAAACATCATTTCTGGGTTACAACATCAGCCATCAGGGTGTTGAGATGGATAACTCAAAAGTAACAGCAGTCACTGAATGGCCCCAACCCACCACTGTCAAGGAACTTCAGCGCTTTCTTGGATTTGCTAATTTCTACCGTCGTTTCATCCGCAACTACAGCTCTATTGCGGCCCCCTTAACATCTCTGCTGAAGGGTAAACCATCAAAGCTAAAATGGAACGAAAATGCCACTCAAGCCTTCACTAAGTTAAAATCCAGTTTCACCACTGCACCCATTCTCAAGCATCCAGATCCCAGTTTGCCATTTGTCGTAGAGGTAGATGCCTCTGACAACGGAATTGGAGCTGTACTTTCCCAACGTCATGGACAACCAGGCAAGCTATATCCCTGTGCCTATTTTCTAGGAAACTAACGGACGCGGAACGCAACTATGATGTTGGCAATAAGGAACTTTTATCCATGAAGGCTGCAATTGAGGAATGGAGACACTGGTTAGAGGGTTTCACAGACCATAAGAACTTAGAGTACATCAAGAGTGCAAAGAGGCTTAATCCTCGGCAAGCACGTTGGTCCCTGTTCTTCACCAGATTCCAGTTTACGGTCACATATAGACCTGGAAGTAAAAATAGTAAGGCAGATGCCTTATCTAGACTGCATTGCCACCAGCAGACTGACTTCAAGCCTGAACCCATCCTGCCACCTTCAATAATTGTTGCACCAGTCACATGGGATCTAATGGAAGAAATTCAACGAGGTCAACAGAGAGAACCCACGCCACCCAACTGTCCAGGCAATAAACAATATGTTCCGTTGAACCTTCGTGCTAGAGTCATCCAATGGGTTCATACTTCACTCAGCTCAGGTCATCCAGGCATTTCACGAACACTCAACCTCACACAAAGCTCATTCTGGTGGCCTTCAATGATTAAAGATGTAACTGATTTTGTCAAGTCCTGCTCTATCTGTGCCCAGTCTAAAACCCCGAAACATTTACCCTCTGGTCTGCTACAGCCTCTGCCCATTCCTCAACGACCTTGGTCTCATCTGTCCATAGATTTCATCACAGATTTGCCTCCGTCCACCGGTTTCACGACCATTCTAGTTATCATCGACCGATTTTCTAAGTCCTGCCGTTTGGTACCCTTGAAGGGACTCCCCACAGCCATGGAAACAGCTCTTGCACTCTTTCATCACGTCTTCAGAGTTTTTGGCATTCCTGAGGATATTGTTTCCGACAGAGGGACTCAATTCACTTCTCAAGTTTGGAAAGCCTTCTGCAAGCAGCTTGACATCAACGTCAGCCTGACCTCTGGTTATCACCCTCAGTCAAACGGTCAAGTGGAGAGGCTGAATCAGGAAATCGGTCGGTATCTTCGTTCGTATTGCAGTCGTGAACAGCATCGCTGGGCAGAGTTTCTACCATGGCCGGAATATGCCCAGAATTCCCTGAAACACTCCTCCACTGGTGTCACCCCTTTCCAATGCGTGCTTGGTTACCAACCCCCTATGTTCCCATGGTCAGGCGAGCCCTCTACAGTACCTGCAATTGATGATTGGATTCGTCGTAGTGAGAGGGTGTGGGATTCCGCTCATGTGCACCTGCAAAGAGCTATCAGGAGTCAGGAAATCCAAGCCAATAGACGACGTCGCCCACACCCTCCCTACCAAGTTGGACAAAGGGTCTGGCTCTCCACACGGGATCTCAAGTTGCGGCTACCAAGTAAAAAGTTAAGCCCAAGGTATGTAGGCCCGTTCAAAATTTTAAGACAAATAAATGAAGTCACGTATCAGTTGGAGCTGCCTGTTAATTATCGTGTCTCTCCTTCTTTCCATGTTTCCCTCCTCAAACCGGTCCACCCGGGGGCTGACCCCAACACTGAGAGTCAGGAACCACCTCCTCCGCTGGACATTGATGGGTCCCCTGCTTACGCAGTTAGGGAGTTATTGGACTCGAGAAGGAGAGGTGGTCAGCTCCAGTATTTGGTGGACTGGGAGGGGTACGGCCCAGAGGAGAGGTCTTGGGTAGCCGCCCATGATATCTTGGACCCGACCCTTATCAGGGACTTCCATCGAGCCAGACCCGATCGTCCAGCACCTCGGCCACGGGGACGTCCTCGTCGAGCGCCAGGAGTCGCTCCTAGGGGGGGGGATTCTGTAATGTCACGCCAGCAGAGGGAGCCCTCTCCCGAGTACTGACTGTGTGCTGCTCCCTCTGCTTCATTGTTCATTTCCTGTTTGGTGGATATTTAAGCATGGCCTGCTCAACAGGCCGATGCGAAGTATTGCCAGTTTTCCTGCCTTACCGAGCGTTATTACCATTGCCATTGTCTTGCTATTCTGTGAATGACCTTTTGCCTGCCTTTACATCTATTGTCTCTTTTGGATTTACCCCTTTGCCTTGTTGCCACGGATCTGACTGCTACTTTGTATTGACCCACTGCCTGCCTTTACGATTACGGAATCTGCCTGACGATTTCAACTAGTTTGCTGTAGATTTTTAATAAACATCTGCACATGGAGTCTGCCTCAGCGCCTGCATTATTACAACATCACACAAGATACCATTGGACACCACCCTCTTGTGAAGCCTACTGGAAGTGATGGTTTATAGTTAAAATGTACTTAAATATTTATATTTTTTTGCACCAAAAATGATTGTATTTTTTTTAGAAGATATTAATTTACCAGCTGGTGTCGTATGGATGAAGTTTATGCTGACTATCTGTGATTTTTAGAGCTTCAAATGAGAAATCTCCATTCACTTTCATTTTAAGGACCTACTGAGCTAAGATATTTTTCTGTTTTTCTTCAAATGTATTCTGGTGAAGAAAGTTACACACACACCTGTTATAGCATGAGGGTGAATAAATAACAAGATAATTTAGATTTTTGAGTGAACCATACCTTTAAATTTCGGTCTGTTCCATCAATTATATTACTTCAGAAAGTTGTATGGACCAGTTTAATGATGCTTCAATGGTGCGCTTTGTCATTTTGGAGCTTGATATTCCCAGTCCTCATTCAATTTCTTTATATGAAAAAAAAAAATAAGGTCAAGTTATTCTTCAAAAATTCACTTTTTGTGTTCCACGGAATGAAAAAAAAGAGTCAAATGGATTCGTAATGAGTGCCAATAACAGTGTGTTCTTTTTTAGGTGAACTATTACTTTAAGCGTGACCACTTCTATATGAAGCACATGTACCAAATCAAAGTGTGAAATCTCTTTGAAATGAATCTAATCTGAGAAAACAGACTGAGCAAAGCCTACAACATATGCAGACTAGAGTGGGATTTGCAGGCTGATGAATTCCTGTGGTGAGACAGCTGCTCGGTACAGTGGAGTCGAACCCACACAGCTCTACAGCTTTAATCATGCCAGTTCCAACACTTCATTCAGTCACTTTGTTGCTGAGCAAACCCTGAGCCAACCAGGGTTGTTCTGAGTTAGGTGATTAGGGGTCTATAAAGGATCTGCCTAATTAAATTCATCAGCATGATGCCGTTAGATTCTTTCATTTTGATTAAGGTTTCCCTCACCTCCTGACAGGTGGTCTGTCTGTCAAAGGCTGCCCCTATTGTCCCACAGTAATCACTCTCTGTCCTGGACATGGCCGGAAAAAAATGGGGAATGATCACCCCGGTGTGTGAAAGTCTGCAGTTTTTCTGCCAGCCTTTTTCAAGAAGGCCACTATGAGTATTGTGTTTCAGATGCCCTTGACCTATCTCGTGATTGTTTGTTTGCACTTTACCACACCTTATTACAGGGATTTTATGATGCCACACACATTTTTTTACAGCCTCTTAATGGGATGGAGTGAGAAAGAGCAAGGACATCTGGCAACACAGCTGACATCCACTTTTATTTAAAAAGTAGTTAAAGAATCAGACACTCTACATTAAAGGGATTAGTTAGTATATCAAAACTTATCAACCACATTAACAGACAGTTTTTACCTGTTTTTCTGTTCTGATAAACTTGCTCACCAATAACTCAACCTTGAGGCTAAATTTGACATTTAAATTCTCTGCTAGATTTATTTCTGACAAATCTGAGAGTACAGACTTATCTGCAGAGAACTACAGAAGACTGTAAAGGAATACTTGATCCCAAAATAGAATGTTTCTACTATTCTACTAAAATTCTACAAAGAACATTTTTGCCAACTGACGAATTCTACATTTCATCACAGTTCCCCTTCTGTCACTCACTCGACATTGTGTCGATTGTAGTGACACATGGGGCTTCTTTCAGGGGCTTCGGATACCTCTGATTATGAAAAAGGTCAATGCCAAATTGCCGAACAGAATTTGCATGTCCCACCCCCGGACATATGGGTATAAATGGAGGGGATCGTGCATCTGTTCAGTCAGATTCTTTCTTCGGAACTGAGCGGTTGTGTGTGTTCAGCGAGCTGAAACCTCACTCTGTTCCTCTCACCTCTAAAAGAGAGCTTTCCTGTTGGATCTACGGCACATTGCCAGCAGCTTTCTCCCTCCTCTGCATGCCAGTGCAGTCCACGCCCCTGGACGCTTCGACAGTTTTCTTCAAAAAGAGCAAACTCCTCTAAAAGAGTATTATTTTAAAAAAAGTAAAAGAGTTAACGCATTGGCGTTGAACGACTTTTTAAAGGCGCATTTCAAGATGCTCTTCTGCCATTGTGTTGTTCCTGGATGCGGCAGATATCTCTCCACTTCTGACAGCCATAGGTGCTGCCTTGTGTGTCTGAGTTGTGATCACACCGAGGCAGCGTTTGTGGATGGTCCATGTACTCATTGCGAGAACCTGACCATGGTAATGTTTTGGTCGCGGCTTTCTTTTCTCAAAAAGAACTGGAAACCTCCGTCCTCCCCTCAACCCTCATGGCTAGACGATTGGTTCCTCAGGTCAGGGCACCACTCGAAGATCCGGGCCACGAAGGTCACAGCGCGGGCACTCGGGCAGGCGATGGCCACCCTTGTGGTCCAGGAACATCATCTGTGGCTGAACCTGGTCGAGATGTGGGAAACTGACAAAGCCCGCTTTCTCAACGCCCCCATCTCCCAGCTCTGCCTATTCGGCGACACCGTTGAAGACTTTGTCGAGCAGTTTTGAACAGTGAAGAAACAGATGGAGGCCATCCAACACATCCTACCTCGGTGACGGTCTACATCCAGCCGAGCCCCATCTGCTTGCCGAGGTTGTTGCTCTGCGGTGCCAAGAAACCAGCAGGTAGCTCAACCTCAACCAGGGCCCAGCTCTCAGCCCCGGCATAGTGCTATACGCAGGAAGCAGACGCCCCCTATCCCATGAACCTCTTCAAGGACACGGAAGGCTCCTAAGCGTTCCTGAGATGGGCCACCCAGGGGATGAGATGTTTGCTCAGGAGCTGGTAGCCAGACCACTCCTTCCCCCTGTGGAGTGGCATTTGCCACTTTGTCAATAAGAGAGCGATTTTCTCATTCCCTGGGTCAACTAGCCGGTGCACACAAACACCGTTCTCACGGCGCCCTGGTAACAGAACCTTACAAGTGAAGTGGGACTCTGAATGTAGAAACTTCACCTCCTCGTCCACGTCTGTACAGCATTCACAACCCCGGCTGGCCGGTTCTGATGAGTCCAGAGGACGCCTCACAAGGACCTCCTCCTCTGTCACAAATATGCGGAGCAAGGTAAGTGCCTTGAGTTCTCTCTCAGCACACATGCCTCAGGTCACAACTTTGCTTCCCGACGTAACACTACCTGCTCCCCACCGCTGTGAAGTACCACCGGGGATATCAAAAACGATCGTCCCTTTAGTGCCCCTCGCACAGAGCTTGGACGCATGGCTTACGCTTTTCAACCCATCGTGCTGGTTGGCCAGGACCATCTGACTTGGCTATGCGATTCAGTTCGCTAGGTGTCTGCCCCATTTCAGCGCCAATCTTGGACCTGCGAGTTCTCAACTGGGCTCAACACAAACTCCCGTTCAATATGCTCATGCAAAAACACATTCTAACATGCGTTCAGCATCAAGATTGGATCGCAGCGGTAGACCTGAAGGATGCATACATTCACGTTTCGATCTTTCGATCTTGATTTCGATCCCGACACTGACACTTTCTACCATTCGCGTTTGAGGGCCGAGCGTACCAGTACAAAGTTCTCCCCTTCACAAAGGTTGCAGAGGCCGCCCTTGCATCGCTAAGGGAAGTGGGCATCCACATACTAAACTACGTCAATGACTGGGTGATCTTAGCTCACTCTCGAGAGGCACTATGCGCCCACAGGGACCAGGTGCTCAGGCACCTCAGCTGTCTAGGGCTTCAGGTCAACTGGGAAAAGAGCAAGCGCTCCCCGGTTTAGAGCATCTCTTTTTTCGGCACTGAGTTAGACTCAGTCTCAATGGTAGCGCGCCTCACAAACGAACGCATGCAGTCGGTGCTGAATTGCCTCTCATCATTCAAAATACGCACTGCGGTCCCTCTAAAACAGTTCCAGAGAATCCTGGGGCGTATGGCATCCTCAGCCACGGTCGCGCCACTAGGGTTGATACATTTCAGACCGCTCCAGCACTGGCTTCAGACTCGAGTCGCGAGATGGGCATGGCGCCGCAGCACGTATCATGTGATCTTCACCCCCCTCTGCCATCAGTTATTCAACCCCTGGACAGACCTCTGTTTCCTGCGGACAGGAGTCCCCTGCAGTAGGTGTCCAGGGACACCGTGGTCTCCACTGATGCCTCCAAAAAGGGGTGGGGCGCCATATGCAACGGGCACGCAGCTGCCGGTTCCTGGTCAGGCCCGCTTCTACGCTGGCACATCAACTGCCTAGAGTTGCAGGTTGTATTTCTTGCCCTGTGGAGGTTTCTCCTGCTAATCCGAGGCAAGCACATCTTGATCCGTTCAGACAGCACCGCGACTGTAGCGTACATAAATCGCCAAGGTGGCATGCACTCTCATTTTTTGGATTCAGCACCGACTGAGGTCGCTGCATGCCACTCATATCCCGGGCAGCCTCGTCATGATAGTGGACGCGCTGTCGTGACAGGCTCTGCTCAACGAAGAGTGGAGGCTCCACCACCACGTGGTTCAGCTGGTCTGAGACCATTATGGCAAAGCACAGATAGACCCGTTCGCTTGCCAAGAGAACTCCCATTTCCCGCTCTGGTACTCTCTCAGGTTTAGGCAAGTCCCCTTGGGACAGATGCATTGGCACACAGCTGCCCCTGGGGGCTGCACAAGTATTGTGTCCATTTCCCCCAGTGAGCCTACTTGCACAGGTGCTGTGCAAGGTCAGGGTGGACAAGGAACAAGTCCCTCTAGTGGCCACTTACTGGTCCACCTGGACTTGGTTCTCGGATCTCACACTCCTCACGACAGCACCTCCCTGGCAAATCCCCCTGAGGAAAGACCTTCTTTCTCAGGGACGGGGCCAGTCCAGATCTCTGGAACCTCTATGTCTGCCCCCTGGATGGGATGCGGAAGATCTGAGTGGTCTACCACCTGCTGTCGAAGACACCATCAACCAAGCCAGAGCTCCCTCCACCAGGCAGATTTATGACCTAAAGTGGCTCCTGTTCACAAATTGGTGTTCTTTCCGATCTGAAGATCTGCAGAGGTGTGCAGTTGGGCAAGTGCTCTAATTCATACAGGGAAAGCTGGAGGGGCAGCTGTCCCCCTCCACCTTACATGTATATGTTGCCGCTATAGCGGCCCACCATGATGAGGTGGACGGTAAGACCCTTGGAAAGCACAACCTGATTAACAGGTTTCTAAGAGGCGCCTGGAGGTTGAACCCTCCCAGGCCATGCTGTTCCTCTCATAGGATCTCTCTGTGGTCCTTGTGGGCCTCCAGAGAACCCCTTCAAGCCTCTAGAATCAATCGAGCTAAGTGCCCTCTCCCAGAAGACGGCCCTCCTGATTGCACTCGCTTCCATCAAGAGGGTTGGAGCCCTGCAAGCGTTCTCTGTCAGTGTCACTTGCCTGGAGTTTGGTCCGGCAGATGCTCATGTCATGCCCAAGGTTCCTATGACCCCTTTCTGGGACCAGGTAGTGAACCTGCAAGCACTGCCATGGGAGGTGGCAGACCCAGCCTTATCATCGCTGTGTCCGGTACGTGCATTGCGTACCTATTTGTACCACCAATCCCCTTGCGGGTTCGAGCACACTCTACAAGAAGTGTGGCGTCCTCGTGGGCACTGGCCAATGGTACCTCTCTAGCAGACATCTGTAGAGAAGCAGGCTGGACGACACCCAATACCTTTGCGAGATTCTACAATCTCTGGGTTGAGTCAGTTTCGTCACGCGATTGGTCAGGCCCGAGCATGTAGAACTCGGTAACACGACTGACCAGGTGTACCACTTGTGCTAGTGCCTTTACCCTCCACTGAGGCGAACACATGAACTTTTTCTCCCAGGTGAGTCCACTAAACTCAAGCTCCCTGGATGTCTTTCCTCCCTAGCCCTCTGGTCAGCGAATTCAGCTGAGGAATTACCGACCAGACCTACTAGGGTTACTGACTACTCTGTACTGTGCTCACTCAATCCCCCTGTCCGTATTATCCATGGTACGGTTCCCCTGCCGGCGGACCCATGTCTCCTTTGAGCAGTCCCCTCTGCCCCCTGGACACTATGTTTGTAGCAACTCCTCCCTCGCTAGGTAGGATCTACCACCACACCTCTTCCACATGGGGCCTGAAAGCCCCTGTGACTTATTCGCCACATATAAACTCCCCCCAGCATGGGCAGTATGTGGTCTCCGTAGGGTCTTTTCCCCCTGAAAGAATAGGAGTTGGAAAAGAACACCTTCTCCAATGCGTGTTATAGTGAAAATGGCCCCAGCCGCATCTAACACTCTATGAGGAGAAACATAGAGAGAGAAAATGCCTCAGCTGGCGTGGCCTGCTCCCATGTTTGCCTCATCGCTTGTTACCACCCCCAAGGGAATCCTTGGTCGGACGCCGGGAACCTAATAAAAACAATATGACATCTTAGTGGGCCATCGGGGAGGGTTATGTGCAGTCTGATGCTCATGCTCCTTGGCACACTACAGCTTGCTGCACCAGCATCAGCAGATCACGTGACACGGTTCATTGTAGGTGGCGCTATTGAATAGGGACCCCTTGTGTCACTACAATTGACACAACGTCAAGTGAGTGACAGAAGGGGAACATCTAGGTTACTAGTGTAACCCCTGTTCCCTGATGGAGGAAACGAGACGGTGTGTCCCCCTTGCCACAACACTGTACCAAGCCGTTGTGATGACCGAACCGTATTCTCGGCTCCTCAGTGCAGAGGCTGACTGAACAGATGTACGATCCCCACCTTTTATAACCATATGTCCGGGGGGAGGACATGCAAATTCTGTTTGCCAATTTGACTTGGCCTTTTTCATATTTAGTGGGACACGGGTTACACTAGTAATGTTTTCTGCTGAAACTAACATGAGAGGTACTGCAACAACTGTGTTTTTTATTCACTTTCACACAAATCAGGACTATAACAGCTGATTATGACTTTATAAAGACTTTGCATTATTACTCACACACTGCTTTGTTATGATATTGAAACACTTTAATTATAATGCATCAATTAAAATACTATACATTTTAATACTTGTATTACAGACTCACCTACATTTACACACTTATTCCAACGTGAATAAATTCCATGGTAGCTCACCTGATAGAGTGTTGGATTTTGGACTCTGAAGTACGAGGTCTGAGACCAGCCAAGCACACATGCTGATACGTTAGACGAGACTGTCATTGAAGCAACATGACATTATGTGGTTGCTTAAGATCATATGCTTTTGATTTCTCATTTTGTTTTTGGACACTATCAGTTAGGTTTAGGTGTTGGTTAAGGGTAAGAATTTTGTCTCTTTTGTGTCTACCTCTCATTTGATATTAGATTCTTGGTTAGGTTTAGGTTGAATATTTAGGTCAGGGAGGTACGTTTTTCTCATTAAAACCTCCATCCCATTCACCATAGAATCCTTTGTCTGATTACGACACCATTTTACTCACTATTAGCGCTCCGCGCAGGGCATTTCACTTGGAAACGGCAGCCAAATGTGTAATAAGGCATGTTATTATATTTTCACTGTCACATAATGTTCATCTTCTCTCTCTAATTTATGGCTCTAGAAGACAAGAAGAATATGACTCACTTGCATTGTCTATTAAACTTTTTGTTCACAATCTTTAGAATGAGGCACTATCAACTGCCATTGTATTGAAAAGACAGATCGAAATTTTTATTAAAATTCCTAATTTTGTGTTCCGCAGAAGAAAGTCATAGAGGTTTGTATTAACATTGTGAAAAAATTGTCATTTTTATAGGATACTATTTCTTGAAACTTTTGTACAGGCAAGCACCACTCACATTTTCAGAAAATGTAAATATCTATGTGGATTGTTATAATCAATATATTAAGTTGTTTATTAGGTTTTTTCATGTTGATATGACAAAAATGTATGGCACCCATATGCAGACAGTGCATATAGGCACATGTGAACATACTGTACATGCAAAATTACTTTCTTTGGTGCTGTGAAGCGAAAGTTTTTGACTCAGAATTTAGCACCTAGAAAATACAGAGGACAAGACTGCCCCGGAGAACATTGCCCCTAATCTGGAGAATTAAAGGGAAAGTCCCCCCAAAAATGAAAATTGTGACATGTTTTACTCATCCTAATGTAGTTTTAAAGCTGTATGACTGTCCTACGTAGAACACAAAATGTGAAGAGTCACCGTTTACTTTGTATTACTTTTTTATTGTGGAAAATAAATGATGAAATAAAAGACTGAGGCTAAAATTCCAAACATCTCTTCCATTCCACAGAGGAAAACAACGTGAGAATGAGTCAATGATGACAAAATTAGCACTTTTAAGTGAACTATCTCTTTAATAAAGGCAATGAAAGGAAAAAAAAGCTAAATGCATTGTTTCTTTTGTTCGTTCTTTCTTTTTCTTTTTTTTTGATTGAGCAATTTACTTCTAAATGTTATAAAGCTGAAAAATATGGAATGCTTTATTCCAAAAATCAAAAACTCACTTTCCATTTGTTTTATGCAATGGAAACCTGCTTAATGAATAACACGTATGGAAAAGTAATTTTCCCTTTTTGAATCTGTCATGGCAGCACCACCTTTAATACCACATGATTGAATGTAATGGAAATTATTTTTATGTCCCTAAAATGAGTCCCTACCTAACAGAGGAAGCTGCACTGGACAGAATTGTTCCTGTGCATCCAGAATGAATCGTGCTTATTAGGTTATGTTGCATTGCCATCCACACTCATCACCACATTATATATCGACATTAATAAGTTGTTTTTACAAAACCATGTAACTAATTGTGGCCTGAAGCACTGATCTAGCCCTTTAACTAAATACAAGGTAGGAGTTTATGAATAATTTATTTTGTTGGGCATTGAAATATACGTGAAAGATTTAGCTCACCAAATGAAAACTCTGTCATCCTGTACTCACCCTAATGTTGTCCCAAACCTGTTTGACATTCTTTCGTCCGTAGAACACATAAGATGATAGGCAGAATTTTAGGGACTTGCAGCCTGTCACAATTAACTTTCATTGTATAAAAAAATTTGCAATTAATAGTGAATGACAACAACTTTTGTGTTCTAAGAAAGATGTAAAGTGGGTTAGTATCAACGTTAGGGTGAGTAAATAACAGAGGTGGGGGACTCGATTTACATGACTTGACTCGAGTCGCAAATTTAAGGACTTGTGACTTGCTTGACTAAATGAAGAAAATTACTTGACTTTAACCAGCTACTCGAGACTGAACTTGACTTGAACTGCATGACTCGACAATGACTTGAATGTTTTATTATTATCCAATCCAATCACCAATTTTATTTCTGAAAACTGCCAGATACTCATGAGAATATAAGCTAAAGGCACGTATGATTGGTTAAGGGGTTACTGGGTGTGAATAATAAATGTATCGTCATCAGCGTCATCCTCGATTTTTTTCCTGGCCGGAGCTTTCAATAGACAATATTGACAACATAAACATGTGTTGTCAATACTGTCTATTGAAAGTCAAAACGTTTTAGTTATGAAGCATTTATTTGTAGGCATAATGCTAGTTATTTCTGAAAAAAATTGAGCTAGCCTCCATTTTTAAGCACATTTCTGTGAAACTTGCTAATAAACATAAGCTAGCAATACTATGTATGTTTTTAGCTAAATATCAATAACTTTTTTTTTTGCCAGTTTTGTCGCTTATGAAAAATCCTCCTGCAGTATTGTGAGGCAGAGAGAAGACACTGTTCAGACGGGAAGTGTGAGAGGGCTGTCTGCAGTTGGACATTCTGGTTAGTCTGCAAGCCTTTGGTGACAATTCAGTGTATGGATTTGTGAAGAACACACTGCTGGCTACCAATTGAGTACTTTTTTCTGTTGAAGAGATGGATAGAGACTATGGCTCCCTACTTTTGAGGGCATGAGCACACTGCTGGAGATCTACTGGACCAGAAACTACTGTAGGAAGACCAGGATCATGAGAAAATGGAGGATGAGATAGAACCTGATCCCCAGCCAAGACCATCAACTGGGTATATATGAATGTGTTTCTATTGTATGTTTCTATTTCTCACATGACTGACACTCACAGTAACACTAACACTGTTACTCTTATTACTTTGGGTATGGCTAGCCATTCTTGCACAGGTCCCAAGTCAGCTATAAAGCGTAAACGCTCCCCTGATGCTGCTTCTTATCCCTTGTACACTGACATCGATTTACAGGCACCAAAACCTCTCCCATTTAAGCCTAGCCATCCATTCAGTATTGACTTAGGTAGCATGCGTCAGGCTGTGTGGTCAACCTCCAATATGATGTTGCGAGAAATTTACTTATTCATGCTGTTTTTTACTCAGGTTGTGGTTGCTGAGATATGCAGGTTTACAATCCATCAAGGGTGGGAGCTCGTCCTAAACTGCCCATCATATTCTAGCTACCATGGAGCTTGGATGGGGGTGACCCCCGATGAATTTTACAAATTTCTTGGGTTGCTCATTTACATGGGGTTTTCAATTCTCCCTGATTCCCATCGTCATTGGGGAACCAAGTCACTTCAGGGCTCGTGAGCAATGGAATTTATGTCTTGTGACCATTACAAGGCTCCTGCCACAGAGGATAATCAGGATTGCCTTAGGAAGTTGCGTTATCTTATGGACCACCTCAAACAAAAATGCCATCAGCTCTTTCAGCCTAACCAAAATCTTGCAATAGATGAACGTATAGTCAAGACTAAAGCTCGATCAGGATATAAACAATACATGAAGGGCCAGCCTATTCAGTGGGGTTTTAAATTATGGTTAATTGCAACATCAGACTCGGGGTATACTCTTGACTTTAATATTTACACAGGTAGTCATGATGGGCGTGTCACTGACTTGGCCACCAAAGTAGTTGAATTGTTACTGCAGCCATTCAAAGACCAGGGCCACAATGTTTGGTTTGACAACTTTTACACATTCCCAGCTCTTATGGCTAAGTTGATAGAAATGGGATCTAATGCCTGTGGGACATGCAGCGTGAATCATAAACTGTTTCCTGCAGAATTTAGAGGCATCAAAAGATAGGAACGCAAGACAGCTCATGGGGAAATGAGGTGGTGTAGGAGTACGTCTAGGTTACGTATGTAACCTCCGTTCCCTGATGGAGGGAACAAGACGTCGTGTCGAAGAAGCGACACTAGGGGTCTCTCTTGAGCGCCGAAAGATGCCTCTGATCTATGAAAAAAGGCCAATGAGAGTTGGCGAACAGTATTTGCATACCCCGCCTCCGGATACGGATATAAAGGCGAGGGAAATACGCTCGTTCATCATAAACATAAAATACGCAGCGTGAATCATAAACTGTTTCCTGCAGAATTTAGAGGCATCAAAAGATAGGAACGCAAGACAGCTCATGGGGAAATGAGGTGGTGTAGGAGTACGTCTAGGTTACGTATGTAACCTCCGTTCCCTGATGGAGGGAACAAGACGTCGTGTCGAAGAAGCGACACTAGGGGTCTCTCTTGAGCGCCGAAAGATGCCTCTGATCTATGAAAAAAGGCCAATGAGAGTTGGCGAACAGTATTTGCATACCCCGCCTCCGGATACGGATATAAAGGCGAGGGAAATACGCTCGTTCATTCAGGATTTTTCTGAGGAGCCGGGAGTGTACCGGGCACCTCAGCGGCTCGGCTCAGACATGGCCGGGAAGACACGACGTCTCGTTCCCTCCATCAGGGAACGGAGATTACATACGTAACCTAGATGTTCCCCGTCTGTCGCTCACTTCGACGTCGTGTCGAAGAAGCGACACTAGGGGTCCACTTCAAAACTCACCATGCGCTGAGCCGTGTACGTGTACTGCTTACACAGAAGCGGGCAGGTATTTCTACGTGCACAGCGACCAACTGTGTTCAGGCTGCACGTACTCTTCCCCAATGCCCCGAAATAGTCGTCAGAATCCTTTTGGTTACCCTAGGGGGGAACAAGGTGACGCTCCCAACTAGGGAACGGGCCAAGCCTGGCTGGGCCTTCTTTTCTCTCTATGTTTTCTCGGCATAGATCAAGAGCTGCCTGGGCCCTTACCGCATCGAGGGAAGGGGGTCTTACCCGAATTCCTATTCTTTCAGGGGGAAAAGACCCTGCGGAGGCCACACCCGCCCAACAGGGGAGGTAAAGGTGGCAAAATACATCACATGGCCACTTTGGGCATGTGGGAAAAAATGGCGCGGTGGTAGATCCAACCTCGAGGAGGGGGGAGTTGCTACAACACGGCGACCGGAGGGCAGCAAAGGACTGCCTAAGGGAGACGCGGGTCAGCTCGCAAGGTGACTGTACCGCGGAAGTACACACAAGAGGAGTCCCGTAGGAGGCCTGATCTGTGGAGCACCTATTCCAGTAGGGGAAGCCAGAGGTACCCGTAGTGGACTGGGCCGGCAAGTTCCCCCGCTGAACTGTTGCGGGCCCGAGAGGGCTAGGGAGGAATCAACCAGGGACCGAGGCCCTCTGGGAAAGAAGCGCACTGTTCTGCCTCGGAGAGGGAAACGGCGCTGGAAACAAGCGATTCACCCGGTCAGATCGTCAACGTGTACCGAGTTCTACGGGCTCGGACCTGAGAGAACACAGGACGAGACTGACTCAACCCTGAGATCGTAAGGGTGTTAGGTGCTGCCCAGCCCACAGCTAGTAGAGTGGGCTCGAACCCGCAAAAAGGGGGGGGGGGGGGGGGCACGGCCTGGGTGTGATAGTCCAACTGAATGGCATCCACCACACAGTGAGACACCTCTGTTTGGAGACAGAGTTCCCTTTCTGCTGTCCTCCAAAGCAGACAAAGAGCTGCTCAGAGCGCCTGAAGCTCTGGGTGCATTCCAGGTAGGCACGCAAGGCACGTACCGGACATGACAGTGTGAGGGCTGGGTCTGCCTCCTCCCGGGGCAGCGCTTGTAGGTTCACTACCTGATCTCCAAAGGGCGTGGTAGGAACCATGGGCACATAGCCCGGTCGAGGTCTTAGGATCACATGAGTATCTGCCGGACCGAGCTCCAGGCAAGTGTCGTTAGTAGAGAACGCTTGCAGGTCCCCGACCCTCTTGATGGAAGCGATCGCGATCAGCAGGGCCGTCTTTTTAGGAGAGGGCCCTGAGCCAACTGATTCTAGCGGCTCGGGGGGGGGGGGGGGGGATCTCTGAAGACCGGCGAGGACCACCGAGAGATCCCAGGAGGGGAACAGGGGTTTAACCTCCAGGCACCTCTTGGGAGCCTGACAATTAAGTCGTGCTTACCCAGAGATTTGCTGTCTACTGGGTCGTGGTGAGCTGCGATAGTGGCAACATACACCTTCAAGGTGGATGGGGACAGCCTCCCCTCCAGCCTCTCCTGTAGGAACAGGAGCACAGACCTAACTGCGCACCTCTGGGTCTTCTGCCCGGGAAGAACACCAATTCACGAACAGACGCCATTTCAGGACGTAGAGTTGCCTGGTAGAAGGGGCTCTGGCTTGGTTGATTGTGGCTACGACCGTGGTGGTAGACCAGCTAGATCTTCCGCATCCCGTCCAGGGGCCAGACGTGGAGATTCTAAAGGTCTGGGTGCGGATGCCAGAGCGTGCCCCGTCCCTGAGAAAGAAGGTCCTTCCTCAGGGGAATTCGCCAGGGAGGGGCTGTCGCGAGGAGTACGAGGTCCGAGAACTGGGCCCGGGTGGGCCAATAAGGAGCCACGAGAGTGACTCGCTCCTCGTCCTTCCTGACCTTGCACAGCACCAGTGCAAGAAGGCTCACTGGGGGGGATGCGTATTTGCGCAGCCCCACTGGTCAGCTGTGTGCCAGTGCATCTGCCCCGAGGGGAGCCTCTGAGCGGGCGTACCAGAGCGGGCAGTGGGAGGTCTCTCGGGAGGCAAAGGGGTCTACCTGGGCCTTGCCGAACCATTCCCAAATCAGCTGAACCGAGTGGGGATGAAGCCTCCACTCTCCGCCAGGCAAGTGTTATCGTGACAGCGCGTCCGTTGTCACATTGAGGTTGCCGGGGATGTGAGTGGGAGACGATGGGCGAGTTGTGACATGTGGCGGGAGCGTACGCCGCCTTGGCGATTTATGTATGTGACCGCAGTGGTGCTGTCCAACCCGACTAGGATATGTTCGTCCCGAATTAACGGGAGAAACTTCCGCAGGGCAAAAAGGATGGTCAACAACTCGAGGCAGTTGATGTGCCAACGCAGCTGGGCCCCTTTCCAACGGCCTGAGGCTGCGTGCCCGTTGCAAACGGCGCCCCAACCCGATCTGGATACGTCGGTTGTGACCAGGACGCATCTGGACACCTGCTGTAGGGGTACTCCTGCCCGTAAGGAACAGAGGTCTGTCCAGGGGTTGAATGCTTGGCGGCAGGCGGGGGTGATTGATACCCGGTGCGTGCCGTGGCGCCATGCTCGTCTCGGGACTCGGGTCTGACGCCAGTGTTGGAGCGGTGTCATATGTGTCAACCCCAGCGGCCCGACCGCCGCGGAGGACGCCATATGCCCCAGGAGCCTCTGGAAAAGTTTTAAAGGGACCGCTTTGCCTGGCCTGAAGGCGGCGAGGCAGTTCAACACTGACTAGTCATGCTCGTTGGTGAGACGTGCCGACATTGAGACCGAGTGTGAGCGGCGCACCTGCCCGCGGAACCGATCAAGTAGCCCGGGAAAGCATAGCGGATCTCCGTGCGTCAGACTCGGGCTGGGCGGCAGACCCGAAGGTGGCGGGCCAGGCGAGTGATCAGCATCCGATGCCGCCGTAACGCTCTCGGTTATTTCATCCAATTCTGAAGCAAGCAAGCGTGCCGGGGAGGCGGGTGGTTCGAGGGGTTTTACCCGGCAAACAGAGCCCGTCATTGTCCCCAAATCGCCTTCATCGCCCGCGGCGCCTGCGTCAATCTCGTAGGAAGGAGGCGAAGCGCGGGGGGCGGCTGAAAGTGGCTTTCTCTCATTACAAAAGAAGCCGTGCGACCGGAATGCTATAACGGCCATGTTCTCACACTGAGAAGATGAACCATTGGAGAGCATGCTCATCCCGAGCTCAGACGGAAGCAAAACAAGCGTGCCGGGGAGGCGGGTGATTCGAGTGGGTTTACCCGGCGAACAGAGCCCGTCATTGTCCCCAAATCGTGTTCATCGCCCGCGGCGCCTGTGTCAATCCCGTAGGAAGGAAGCGAGGCGCGTGGGGCGGCTGAAGTGGCTTTCTCTCATTACAAAAGAAAGCCGCACGACTGCAATGTTGCCATGGCTATGTTCTCGCACTGAGAACATGAACCATTCATAAAATGCTGCCTGCGTGTGATCGCAGCCCAGGCAAGCCAGACAGCTTTTTATGACCGAGAGAGGTGGGGAGAAACACCGCATCCAGAAACTACACAGGGGCGGAAATCACATCTTTATAAAGACGCGTCCTGAAAAGGACGTTCAACGCCGCTGTGTAATGCTCTTTCAGAGAAAAAAACTCTTTTACAGAGAAAATCACTCTTTTAACTCTTTTAACTCTGCGCTGTCGAAGCGCTCAGGGGCAGACTGCGTGCCGGCAGTGAAGAGAAAAGCCGCTGAAGTGCGCCGTAAATCCAACAGCAAAGCAGAGCGTCAGAGGATCAGAAGCAGGATCAGTTGTGTTACTCGCAGCTGACAGCATACACACGACCATCGGCTCCGAAGAAAATTACTGAATGAACGAGCGTATTTCCCTCGCCTTTATATCCGTATCCGGAGGCGGGGTATGCAAATACTGTTCGCCAACACTCATTGGCCTTTTTTCATAGATCAGAGGCATCTTTCGGCGCTCAAGAGAGACCCCTAGTGTTGCTTCTTCGACACGACGTCGAAGTGAGCGACAGACGGGGAAAGGGGAATATACTGCATCCAATTCCACAATGCGAATAGCTCAACCAAAATTACTAGGTTTGTAAAACATGATGGCGACTGGACAAAAGAAGTAGCCCTCCAGCCCTCTGTCATCAGCGATTATAACAAACATGGGCAGTGTTGATAGGTCAGACCAAATGATAAAATTGTACGACGTCCTACAAAAACTCACAAAAAAGAAGTGGTGGAATATTATTTTTTTCCACTTCATAGATATTGCCATCGTCAATAGCTTAATATTGTTTAAGAAATGGCAAGACATTCATGCGGCACCAGGGGATGAGCATAGACTAGATAGATTTCAAAGAGGTATCAATATTCACACAAGTTTCCCTTTGCATACACTAAAGCCTGTAGTCCCGCTTTCGTCATCACTCCACACAGCCTGTGTCCCTAAATTTGAAAAGTCATCTAAGAGATATTGACTATGCTATCAAAAAAGTAAACTGAAAATAAAACTAAAGCAGCTTGTTGCGTGCCGGAATGTAATGGCAAAAGACTTGCATGGTTCGTGATAGGAACTGTTTTCAGTCTTGGCACTTAGCTGAGTGTGACCAGTTTTGCAAAGAGGCCTATGTTGGGCTGTGTTTACTGGTGTTGTTGTATTCCCCCTTCCCTCTTTTCTCCCTCTCTTCTCTCCACAGGTATTGCAGTTATTGAGTATTTATGAATTTCTATATATTCTGTTCCTGCACTCTTTATTAAAAATGTATTTACTGTATATAGTTCAAAAGTTTGATTTTATATGTTTTTCTGTGTAATTCATGTGTAATTCAAATGTTCAAATTAAATAAAGTGTGTTTCATTAAACACATAAAATGTATATTTCAGTGTTTGTGTCCTTCAATTTCAGATGCAATCTCAATATATTATTGTGAATATGTGAAATGTATCTTATCTTAACATTCTAAATGTTTTTTTTTTATTTTGTTTTCCCATTAATCACTAGAATGGTCATAACTTTTAAACAATAGATTATATTTCTAATCTGTCGATTCTATGCTATTCTACATTACCCATAAAATTATTCAGATTTCATACACTCTAAGTGTCCCTTTAGCTTGTAATTAAAATGGTTGAAATTGCAGTTGTTTGATGAAGTATGGTGGCCGGAGAAGATTTTTGTAAAAATTGTTGTGTAAAATATTATTGATAAAGGATGATTAGCCTTAAATAATCATACATATATTTATATAATTTGAAAGCCCTAGTTCTTCTCTTCAATATGGTATATACAGTTCAGGTGTGTGATGTTATATGAATATCAATAATGACAGAATTTTTTTGGATGAACTATCCTTTTAAACTATTGTAATAAGTGAACGTGAACGTAAAATGCCTGTTTTATATAAGCCAGAACTTTTGGCCATTAAGTAGCTCAATCTTTGTATTTAAAAATTTTAAAGTAAAATAAAAGTGCTCCAAGTTGTTAAAACTCATTGGCGCTAATTACGAACTCCATGTACTCATTGAACATTCTCAAAACCCATCATATAAAAAATATACAGAAGACCTATAAAACAGTGTGATTCAAGGAATGCTGTTTTATTGTCAAAACCTGAATAATTAAGACCAACATTGGTGGAAACGAATGGGCACAAGGCTGGCCTCTCTTGCACTGAATGGCTCTTTGATGTAACAGGGTATTAATCAAACTTGACGGCAGAAGGAAACACGTGTACCGTGTGTCAGGTGCAAGAGGTCCTGTAAAAAGACTGCTGGGGTGGAGAATTGCGAATTTCAGCTGTTTATGGCGAGTGATAATAGCCCCTCTATAAAACAAACCCTGTGCTAATTATGCTAGTGGTCGCACAACACCACCTCAGTAGTAATTTTAGTGAGTTACTGATGCTACTGCAATTGAGTTGCACTTTCTGGGTCCAGTATACATAGCATACATAGATCCTAAAGGAAATCTATATGCTTACATAATTGGCTTAAAATTGCAAATCAAAACAAATTTTGGTCTCTATAAACATCAATTAACATTATCAAAATATTGGCATATTGAGATGTTATATAGAAACTAGATTTAACTATTTATGCTGCAATTGATACTCTGGGAAAGTGAAGTTATAAAGAAACTCACCCCTAAAATAATTTCCACGTCCATTGTGAATATTCAGTGTAGCTATGTACGAAGCATTGCCTGAGCAACTTGCTATTTTGGTCAATGCTTCTAATTTGTGTCAAAGTCAAGCAAACTTGAACTCCATGCAAAATGTATATTTCTTCACCACCGAAAGTCCAACAGGCAAAATTCTTGATCGCTCGCATTCCAATTGAGATTCCCATTCCTATTGACTGTATTTTGCAATTCAAAGGTAAATGTGACTGAGCCTTTAGGCTTTGGTTTTGTGAAAATTAAATGTTGTGCCACTTTGCCATTTTCATTACACTGAGCATAGATCCGGTTCCCTTTACAAAAAGCTTCACTTATGATGCTGTGCTTTGCTAAGCGCTTTGGGAACGACCCTAGTTGTGACCGAGCTGTGAATATGTGTGTAACACGTCAATGAACATTGACTGGAATTTATAGCCTCGGATGATGTGATCATTAGACGCACCTGAGGCCAGGCTATAAATGGATATGTCACCAGGTCAGATCGTCAGATCCTCTTTTTTCAGAGCGATTCTATGTGTGTGTGTTTTACAACTCTGTCAAAACTTTCTTTCCTCTGCTAGGAGTAAGAATTTGTCAAACAGTGTGCAGTGAACCTTTTCTCCTTTCCCTTCTGTCTAGAAGATATATATATTTTTGAAAAAAAAGAAAAAAGAAAGAGAGAATGACTGAAAGCCGCAAACGATGCGTGTTCCCCTGTTTTTGCTCTATAGCTGAAGAGGACACACATCAGTTTTGCTCTGTTTGTTTGGGGGAAGAGCACGCTGCTCTAGCGTTGCAGCAGGGCGGGTGCGAGCACTGCGATTTGCTTTCAGGCAAAGTGCTTCGCGCTCGCCTCGCTTGCCTCCAGGAGTCAGCACCCGCGCTTAGTTCATGGGGCTCTCGAATGTATTTGGCTGAGAAGCAAATACAGACAGGTTTTTCCCTCGCTCTCTCCCCAAACCCAGCTGGTCCTTCACATGATCTCGGAGCGCGTTCCGACGCTTCTTCGGTTCATGAGGAGGATCGCGATTCTATTCCCGCCTCCGAGCTTTCCGTCCGCGTTAAATCTACGGAGGAATTGCTCGATGTTATTACTCGTGCGGTTGCCAGACTCCAGTTGGACTGGCCACGTGAAAGAGAGACCCCCAAACCATCCAAATTAAGGGATAGATTTTTATCCTCCGATCTAAAAAAGGGAACGCCTCATGAGTCCCTTCCCTTCTTTGATAACCTCCATGAAGAGCTTTCTCGCTCATGGAGGAACCCCTATTCTTCCCGTGTTCACATACCCTCGACGTCATTATATTCGACTATCGTGAGTGCTGAGGCACGGGGGTATTCAGTGATGCTGCCGGTCGAAGAGACGCTTGCGCCGGGCTCGGCATCATCATCATCACTTAAGAAGCCCTCTCTCCCCTCAAAGCCGTGTAGGACAACTTCCACTTTAGTGGGAAGGGCTTATCAAGCAGCAGGTCAGGCTGGTGCTGCTCTGCACACTATGGCTGTTTTACAGGCATACCAGGCTGACCTCCTGGACGACCTGATTGTGGGTTCTGTGCTTGGCGAGCAAGCCTTCACTGAGCTCTGCCGGGCCACAGATCTTTCTCTCCGCGCGACCAAGCAAACAGCTTGTGCTATTGGCCGGTCTATGTCTGCCTTGGTAACCGCAGAGAGGCATCTTTGGCTCAACCTTTCAGGCATCAAAGACAGGGACAAAATTCCCTTCTTGATGCTTCGGTTTCACCCACTGGCCTGTTTGGAGACGCCATGACCACGGCTATCTCCAGGTTCCAGGAGGCGAGAAGCCACGAGGAAGCCTTAGGGCAGTTCCTCCCTCGCCGCACTCAGGGGGCGGGTCCTTCGGACCCCAGACCCGTCTCGGTCCTGTTAGAAGGGAGGCTCAAAGGCAAAGCGTGGCGAGACGTGCTCCTCCTCCCAGGGATTGGGGACAGTCTCGCCGCCCTCAGCAGTCCCCGAAGCAAGACCTCAGGACTATAATTTCTAGAAAGAGAAAATCCTGATGGTCTTGCGCCTAAATTAGGGGGTAGCTCCCCTCGAGACGGGATGCGTGTTTCACTTCACTCCTCCCGTTACCCCCTCGAAGCCCCTCCATTCCCGCCACCTCCTAGTAGTTGCCCAGAGTTCGCCAGCAAAGGTTTTTGCCTCTTACTGATAGCACCGCGCTGGCCAAACGGGGTTTGGTTCTCAGAGCTAATTTCTTCCCTCGATGGCTCACCTTGGGCGATTCCGAACAGGAAGGATCTTCTATCTCAGGCACAGGGCAACATTTAATCCCTGCCCCGAATTGTGGTATCTTTCATGTTTGGCCCCTAAGGGTACCAACTGAGGGACACAGGGCTTTCTCTTGAGGTTATCGCGACCTTCTTAAATGCTCAGGCTTTTTTCCACTTGGAACAAGTTTGGGTAAGATCTTAGGGCAGAAGAGGACCTCTTCACCTCTATGAATAGCGCAATGTCTCCTCTACTTCTCCCTAAAATCACCCCCCCTTAGGTCTGGACATTAAGACACATACATGACCTAGAATGCGTCTGTATGTGTTTCTTTCCCTGGTTTCTCTGCTCCCGGGAGTCTTGGCAATGTTCACCAGCAAGGGTCTTGCCTCCTACTAATGGCGCTGCGCTGGCCGAACAGGATATGTTTCTCGGAGTTAATACCTCTCCTCGACGGCTCGCCTTGGGCGATTCCGAACAGGGAGGACCTTCTCATCCCTGGCCTGAATTGTAAAACCTTTCATGTCTGGCCCCTAAGGGTACCAACTGAGGTTCACAGGGCTTTCTCTTGAGGTTACCGGGACCATTTCAAGTGCTAGGGCTCCCTCCACTTGGAACTGATCTGGGCAGCTCTTACAGGGCAGAAGAGGACAACACATTCTCACACCCAACTCGTCACATATTGACGCTTTTGACAGGACCCCTTGGCGTCACTTTTTAACGCCCTGGGTATACCTTTGGCGTAATTTTTCGACGCGTTGGGTAGTCCGATAGATTTCTATAGAGGATTTTAAAAATAAAAGTAAAAAAAAACTTTGATTAATTGAACAAAATTTTAAAAATAAAAATATAAAAAACTGATTAATTGAACAGAATCGTAGCATATTATATATATTTATTAACATCAACAAACCTCCGATAAAAATACGTTATCCAGCGTGCTCTCTAAGAAAACGCTTAAACTGCTTACTTGCACACGCCGTGGATCATTGTTAAACTCACCTTTGAATGCCGTTTTGGTTAAGACTACCCAACGCGTTGAAAAGTGACGCCAAGGGGTCCTGTCAAAAGCGTCAATATGTGACGAGTTGGGTGTGAGAATGTGTTGTATCTGTTGATAGCACAATGTCTCCTCTACTTCTCCCCGAGTCACCCAGTTCACATATCCCCCTCTCTGGGTGGGGGGGAGCTGATTGTGGTGATGCATACATGGCACAAATGCGCCTGCATGCGATTCCTTCTACTAAAGTTCATATTACAGAACCAGCTAACTGCCAGTTTGCTTCAGTTCTGGATTTTCTGTAGAAAGAACTGTCAGCGGGCACTTGCCTTGCCACTGCCAGGTTCTATGTGGCCTCCACTGCGGTTTGCCACGCCTTGGCGGGCGGGGTGCCCCCTAAGAGGCATCCTTGCTAGGACCTCTTCATAGGGTAAGACCCCCTTTTTAGACCTCTAGAGTCAGCATTTGGTAGACTTCTGACTCTCAAGATGGTTTTTCTTATGGCAATTTCGTCTCTAAGGAGACTTGGGTACCTACAGGCTCTGTCTCTTTTGCCGGCCTATTTAGAGTTTGCCCCAGCTATGACCAAAAGCATTCTTTGCACCCTCACCCTAACTGCCTGCCCAAGGTGCGACCCTTGGCCGGTTGTTTTCTAAGCCTTCTGTTCCCTGCCGTTTGTAATGCCGGAGCAGCTAAGACTTCTCAGACTTTGTCTAGTCTGTACCCTTCAGACTTATGTCCACCAGATTTGCTAGTGGTGTAAAGTCAGGGCAGCAATTCTTCACTTGGGAGGCGTGACCGGGGGCGTCACCTCCTGGCAGACTATGTCACTTTGGGTGAGGGAAATTATTGCATGGGCCTACGAGGCGCGCGGTCAAGCTTCGCCAGTAGGTTTTAGGCCGCACTCTATCAGAGGGCTCTCCTCCTCTAAAGCCTTGGCTAGAGGTCTCCCTCTGCAGCAAGTTTGTGATGCGGCAGGTTGTCCTCTCCGCACACATTCATTAGACTTTAATAATTTGGATGTTCTGCCACTCTGGGCTCTTATGCCCTTGAGTCGACATCTCAAGCTCATGTCTGGACAAGTGTGTGATGCGGCGGGCTGGTTCTCTCCGCACACATTCATCAGTTTTTATGACAAGTTTGTGTTGCGATAGGGTTCTCTTCGCACACATTCATCGCACTTTATGGGTTAGATGCTTTGCTACTCCGGGCTCTTATGCCCTTGAGTCGACATCTCCACTCATGCCTGAACAAGTTTATGATGCGGCAGGCTGGTCCTCTCTGCAAACGTTCATCAAATTTTATGGTTTAGATGTTTGTTACTCCGGGCTCTTATGCCCTTGAGTCGACATCTCAAGCTCATGTCCGAGACTTCTCGCGTTCTTGTGAGCACACTGCACAACCTTAGGGGTCCGGACAGCCCCAGTGCGGAGGCGTGGGTATTGCGTTCCCAAAGCGCTTAGCAAAGCGCAGCATCATAAGTGAAGCTTTTTGAAAAGGTAACGTCTCGGGTTACATGTGTAACCCTTGTTCCCTGAAAAAAGCGGAACGAGATGCTGCGCTTCTTTACCGCACTGGGACGTCCCAGGACTGCTCTTCAAATAGAAGTATCTGACGACACCTGGTGATGTATCCATTTATAGCCTGGCCTCAGGTGCGTCTAATGATCACATCAGCCGAGGCTATAAATTCCAGTCAATGTTCATTGACGTGTCACACACATATTCACAGCTCGGTCATGACTAGGGTCGTTCCCAAAGCGCTTAGCAAAGCAAAGCATCCCGTTCCGCTTTTTTCAGGGAACAAGGGTTACACATGTAACCCGAGACGTTTTCCTGGCTGATACATTTTCTTTAATTTTATTCAAAGTATAACACATCTCAGGCTGAAAATATCAATGTAACAAATTTTTAATCTGTACATTCTTTGAGCATTTGAGAGTCTTCATGTTATGCGGTTCAGGCTGAATTATGCCCACAATTATTGTAGAAGTGGAATACTTAGGGTTATGGATTTAGAGCAAAACCACATTTACATTTACATTTATGCATTTGGCAGACGCTTTTATCCAAAGCGACTTACAGTGAACTTATTACAGGGACAATCCCCCTGGAGCAACCTGGAGTTAAGTGCCTTGCTCAAGGACACAATGGTGGTGGCTGTGGGGATCGAACCAGCGACCTTCTGATTACCAGTTATGTGCTTTAGCCCACTATGCTACCACCACTCCAAACCTAAACAAGAATATCAATACAGTGCTGTCTTCCAATACTGTATGTATTTAAATACAGTATACAGTGAGCTGCGTCTACAAAATGCTAAACCCAGAAAGATCTTCTGGATTCAGAACAGAGGAAATCTCAGCAGCAGAGGTTCACCAGAGAGAAAACATGTACTGATGATCTGACTAACAACATAATCTGGGAGATGGGAGTGCTCTTTAAGATCGACCCGGAGATTATCAATTTCCATTATAGATGATTCATGTTTCTCGTATTTTTAAACTTACTGGAATTTTGTAATGGCCAACAGGTGGCAAAGAAAGAATATGATGGAAATTGAGAGTGAGTCAGAAATCTTTCTCTCTTTGAGAAGAACAATCCTTCAAGTTCCCTTTTGAGGTAACCTCAATGATGTGTCAAAATGCTATGATGAGATGCTTTGGGAGAACCAGCCATTGGATGGGACTTTGAAACCCTATACCATCATGTCAATTTGATTGGCTGGTGAAGATTAGCACTTTGCTTATGCTGATGTCATTGTGAGCATATAAGCAGAAACCAGCATCAGGATTTTCTGAGTGAAGGGAAGAGCTTATCGCTCTTCCAATGACAGTGAAAAATCAGTAGCTGAGACAGAGTCTTGTTCCCTCCTTTCAGGGAACCAAGGTTACATTGTAACCTTTCAAAAAGGTAACTTCAATGCTGTGTTAGAGATGTATACAATTACTATTATACCCGATTCGATTCCGATTCACAGGCTCTCGATTCAATTTCGATTTGATTCAATATTGATTCATATGGGTATTTTTCAGTTATAATGTTCCCTTTGCTTACATATGAAAGAAATAATTTGTCAGCTAATGCTGTTAATTTACAGGGAACCTTATAGTATAAGTAAATATATTACAAAAATATTAATTTTACTCATTATATTATAGTTTTTCATCATTTGTCACCTTTTAGCTTTTTAAAAATTAACAAATTAATTTATTCAATCAATGTATTTGGGATATAAGATACACTAGCCATGCTGGGTAGTTGAGCAATGTTTAAACACATACAGTGTTCCCAGTTAGCAGGAAGGAGGAAAGCACAGTGATTGCCTGTCCAAGGCTTTGGTGCAGTGTCACTTGCCAAAAGGGGTAGTGAAACAAAGCTGTTTGGTGCTGTAAATACACCATTATATGATCAAAAGTATAAATAAATGTTTCTTTATTAATGACCTTTTAAATATAACTGTGTATTCTGCTGAAATTTGTTTTGCATGCAAGATCACTTGCAAATATTTCATTATATTATAGAAGACGATTTACCAGTGCCAGTTTTTCTAGGGCTTTTATAAGCAGCATGTTGGGATGATTTCCTCTGACTCCAGAGTGATTATATGATTTTCAAGTGGAGTTGGAAATTTCATAATTATGAATACTGAGCACATAAATGACCAAGCAAAGTCTTATTAACCTGTGGAAAAAAAATATTGATTGATGCAACCTGAGTTTCCAAGTTGTTATGGTGGAAGGGGTGTGTCAACATGAAAGATGATGGAGTACAATGATTTTGCAAAGTTATTTTAGTTAAATCATATTAATTATTAATTACATATGTTATATATGGCTGATCATCACACAGTCTTCTAATGTAAAGCTAATCATTTACTCTTAGTGGTTTGTTCTATGCTAATTATTCATTTGCTAGATACCATGCATTAATAAATCATATAGGTAGTGTAAAAGTGATGCAGGTTTATTCCCTTATGATTATTCACTGCTACAATAGACAAAGAGACAGCTTTAGCTGTCATTCAGTGTGCATTTGTAATAGTTGGGCTGTTCTGCATTTTGTTTCCAACTTGAATCAGAAATAGAATGAGCTTTATTGCCAAGTATGCTTACACATACAAGGAATTTGTCTTGGAGACAGAAACTTTCAGTGCACAAACAATACAACAACAAGACAGAGATTATAAAAAATTAAATAAATATGAAAAGCGATATAGAAATACACAATAAGATAAAAACATATATATATAGTATATAGATAGTGCAAGGGTATGTATGTAATGGCTAGATATAAAATAGATATAAATAGACTAAGCGTGTATTGCATATAATTATTGCTCAATGTTGCAGTTTTAACTGGTCATGAGATGGATAGCCTGAGGGGAAAACTGTTCTTGTGCCTAATGGTTCTGGTGCTCATTGCTCTGTAGTACTGGCCAGAGGGCAACAGTTCAAAAAGTTAGTGGGCTTGGTGAATAGGGTCCAGAGTGATTTTTACAACCTTTTTCCTCACTCTGGAAGTGTACAGTTCTTTAAGGGAGGGTAGGGGGGAACCAATAATCCACTCAGCAGTCTGAACTGTCCTATGTAGTCTTTTGATGTCTGATTTCATAGCTGAACCAAACCAGACAGTTATTGAAGTGCAGAGGACAGATTCAATGACTGCTGAGTAGAACTGAATCAGCAGCACCTGTGGCAGGTTGAACTTCATCAACTGGCGAAGGAAGTGCAAACTCTGCTGGGCCTTTTTCTCAGTGGCGTCAATGTGGGTCTCCCACTTCAGGTCCTGTGAGATGGCAGTGTTGTTCAGAAAGGTGAGCGGGTCAATGTTGGGGTGTTCCTCCTAAAGTCCACTATTATATCCACTGTTTTGAGCATGTTCAGCTTCAGGTTGTTTTGATTGCACCAGACAGCCAGCTGTTCAACCTCCCTTCTGTATGCAGACTCTTTGTCATCCAGATGAGGCAGATGACAGTAGTTTAATTTGCAAACTTCAGGAGCTTGACAGAGGGCTCCTTGGTAGTGAAGTAATTTGTGTACAGGGGAAGAGTAATGGGGAGAGCACAAATCCCTGGGGGGGGGGGGGGTACCAGTGCTGATTGTAGAGGTGGGAACAGAGAGTTGGTTTAATAGCTGGGATGATGGTGTTGAAAGCCGAACTGAGGTCCACAAAAAGATCCTTGCATATGTCTCTGCTCTGTCCAGATTTTGCGTATCATCATCCATTAACTACATCAATCACAGACCTGTTTGACCAATAAGCAAATTAAAGGGGATCCAGAAAGCATCCAGTGATGTCCTTCAGGTGGGCCAACACCAGTCTCTCAAATTTCTTCATGACCACAGACATCAGAGCAACGGGCCTGTTGTCATTAAGTCTTGTGATTTTGAGTTTTTTGGGACAGGAATGATAGTGGAACATTTAAAGCAGCAGTCTGGGCCCTTTGCATTGCTTGTCGTTTGTTTCCAGAAGACCTGGCACACATCCTCTTCCTAGATCTTAAGTGCAGGTTGAATAGCAGGAGGAGAGAGGAGGGGGGTCGCAGGAGGTATTGATGTTTGTGTGAAGTGAAGGTCAGATTGGGTGTGGGGTGTGAGACTGGGCTTTTCAAATCTACAGTAAAACACATTCAGGTCATCAGCCAGTTGTTGATTTCCTACAGTGTTGAAGGCCTCTCACTGTTAGCTCTAAACTTTTTTTTCATCTTCTCAGATTTGCTTCTTTTAGCCACTCTAATCCCTTTTGTCATTGTGTTTCTGGCCTGATTGTACAGGATTTTATCCCCACTTCTGTAAGCATTGTTTTTGGACTGAGGAAGCTGCCTGAGTTTTGCTGTAAAACATGGTTTGTCATTGCTGTATGATAAATAAGTCCTATTAGGGATGCACATATTCTCACAGAAATTGATATATGATGCATCAGTATCTGTGAGCTTGTCCGGATTGGTGTCTGCAGCTTCAAAAACAATCCAATCACACTCCAATCAGTGCATTCAAAGCAGGATTGTAGTTCCAGCTCTGCTTCATTGGTCCATCTTTTTACAGTCTTTACAACAGGTTTAGCTGATTTAAGTTTCTGCCTGTAGGTCGGAAGAAGATGAACCAGACAGTGATCAGAGATGTCCAGCAAAATGTCTGAATATTCAAAAACCGGGAAAAGATGGTCTGGTATTTGCTGCCGAATGTTCAGCAGTTCGTCCCTTGTAAAACAGATTGGAAAAAAATGACTATCAACTAGCACAGGACAAACAAACAAAAACAACAAAAGAATTGGAGAGCTCCACATCGAGGCTGCCATCTGCGGTGCCATCTTGAGAAGAACACTCAAGATGTCATTATAATGTCATTACAACTGCATAACATGTTGTAAAAACGAATGCACAACTCAGACATAGGAACTACCCTGATGCACTTTAAGCAATTGCCATTTAGGTCAAGGGGAACTTGTCGTTGCTGACAGGTGTCAATACAACCGTTGTTGTTTGGAAGTCAAATAAAATACAAGAAAACATAAACCTATATTACTTACTATCCTTTAAATAAGCATTCTAGAATTTGACATTGCATTGTGTTGATTTGGAATTGTTCAAAGACAGAGATCTCTGAACAGAGAAGCCATGACTCTTTCTATCCCACCAATTTGTTTTAAAAACACACAACTCTCAAATGAACAGTGTTAACAAGAGTTTCATGTTTCCTGTTTAATGACAATATCATTATAGCATTACCAACAATATGCTTCAGACCATCGCCTATAGCCTTGCAAAAGCTGTTCCTTATTAGGTCAAATGATCTCTTTTTCCATCCCTGGTCCTGACAAGTGCTCTTGGATCTCAGATCACTCCATATAAAAGCCTGACTGACCATTAAGACTTATTTATATTTTCTAGCATCAATAAAGTAATCATCCTACAACTCTTTAATCTACTAGATTTTAATGCCGGCTGTTTGGAGCAAAAGATTTATGAGCGCTGCGAGGTGTTTCGTGAGAATGGAAAAACACAGCCTTAACAGCGACCTGGCAAGTCACTCATCAAAACCCTAACTTAAGTCCTCTTTTCACTTTTACTGTGCACCTAAAACCCCAACAGTAATATTAGTCTATCCCTCCATTGCTCTTCTCCTCACAGACACCCTCTATCCATGCCAAACTCACATGTTCGGAGTTGGAAAAGGCAAGCCTGTAAATACACTGTCATTTGTTACAACTACAACAACACATGAGTTTTTGTACAGCAATGGATTAAGAGAGCTGATACATCTGTCTATGTCATGGAGTCTCTCCATGTGCTACCCTGGTAAAACACACCATTCCCTATCACACTCTGCCTATGAACAGCTTTGTTGATATACAGGATCGAAAAAGCTTCACCCTACTTTTTTGGATACTGGTCCCCACCATTATTTGGTAAGGAATACCATAATAAATAGTCATTATTTGAACGAGATGGCAAATTCACAATATACATATGGATGGTTCTTAACAAAAGGTACTGATTTTATTTTCATAGAGACCAACTAAACAAGAATTTCAAATTGAAACAGAATGGGGATAATATTTTAGCTTGCCTTCTATACAACTTTATTTTCTGACTGATCTCACAGTGAATTCAGAAACAGTAGGTGGATTTCTCTTAAGCTAAATTCAGTCTGTGCTCACCAAAATTTGAAGCACATGGGCAGGGGTGTGCATAGCCCACCCAAATTTGAGTCCTGTCCACCCAATCAAACATTAGGCAAAAAGGTATTACATTAAATATTAAATTTCTTTACGATTTGTTCATTGGTTAAAAGCGATATGGGGCAGGCTGTGTATTGCAAACATTACGATTAGGCTGTAGACTGCCCCAGCCAATCATAAAATAGCACCAGATATTTATATAATTTTTTTTGGTCAAAAGCAACGAAAACTCCAGGTGGCTGCTGCAAACCAGAGAGTCCTAGAAGTCATGCGAGCAACAACGGTAATAAGAGATATTTTTGTGCAATGCATTGGTTTTTAGTGCCCATAAAGAATGTCTCTAGCAGTGACCATGTGTCTTCTGTTAATGTACCACAGGCTCTGTTTTCCTGCTTGAAATCTCCCTCTCCCATCACCTCAGCTCCCCAAAATCATGCTGCGGGTGTTTGTGAAATACTGGACCAGAGTTGTAAAGCACCACTCCAGCTAATATTAGCTGATGGTACTGTTCGCAACCATGGCTGGATACAGTGTTTTGCAGGACGTGTGCTTCTGTTTACCCTGTTGTAAGTTCGGTGTCACTGATGAGAGAGATGCTGTCTGTCTTCACCTTGTATATACGTCTTTTTATCTTTTTACAGTGCTGTGATTGTTGTTTTTTATTGTTTTTTCATTGCATTGTTTGTCATTGCATTTTAAACAAATCTGCCATGAAAATTACCTTTGGTGCTGACATGGCATTTCTATCCATCATCCATTCATCTAAATTCCTGAATATTTACTTAAATTACACATACTTTTCACTGGTAAAAATATCAATACACTTTACTACCCTATAAAGGCCAAACTCAATAAATACACCAACACTGAAACTTTGAAACATGGCTTGAATAAGTTTAATTTGGACATCACATCATGAAATTCAGCATATGAGCCAAACATGTCTGTCACAGGACAGATCATAGTCAGAGGCCTGATTTCAGTAATAACTCAATTTTGCATTTTGCCTGAAGGGCATTATTATTGCTAATTATATTTCCATTTAACCAATAAACCAAAGTCAACAAGAAAGAATCATCATCATTTAATATTATACCATTACCTTTTTAAGCAGTTCCCATCTGTTAAAATTTTAGGTTATCGATCTCTCCATCTAATATATTGTATTTCCTTCCACTTCATCCTTGTTTTCTTCCTTGATATTATTTCCCTCCACTCCATCCTTGCATTCGTGGGAACTCTGATTTGTCTTAGTAATTTGCTTTAAGGCTGTAATTCGAATAACTCTGAAAGTGTATTGCTTTAATTTAATTCTTATTAATGGAGGTATATACAATGTTTATCTATTTATTTATTTCAATATATTTTTTATATAGGGAATACATGTAAAATAAAGTTAGAATGGGGCTTATGATCTTAACAATTAACAATAATAGTTGGAACCTTAAAATCACACTTGTTGCTGATTATGCGAATGTGATTTCTTCCTGGTTTCAACATGGGAAGAGAACCCAGGTCTCCCATGCTAATGATGCAATATGCTATCAGTTATGTCACAGAGGAAGGTGACATTCACTTATCTCAGCATAATGCGGCCGATATCAGGGTACTGGAACATTCAAACACAACATGCCAACTTCCTGTATGATCATGTTGTAATTTTAAGTAAGGAAACATCAGATTTTGGTTAGAACAAATTTGGTTACTCACGCCATATTTATGCAATACAGTTGGCTGATGCATGTCATTAAACTGTAATATGCTTCTCTCATCTTTTTTCAAACCTCAATGTTTTATTTTTTTGTGGTACACAAAAAGTTATTTTCCTATTAAAATCATGGTTAAGTTTATGGGCAAAAGTTTATACTTTATGGTTAGGTTTAGCTTTGGGCCACAAATTAAACTTAGGAGGAGTTTGTAAAAATGCTAATTTAGGCATGATTTTCGATAAAGCTGTTCAGTGGTGAAAAAGGCATGACACTCTGTAAAGCTGATTTAAAACATTGTGTATTGTTAAAAGTGCCATACAAACAAAAATGACTTAACTTGGCATCCTCGTAAAACCCATGTTGTCTTATTTTCTGTGATATTTTCCTATAGTGTTCATGGTTAGGTTATCTTAGGTTTCGGCTGACATAAACATAACCATAGGGGTTCAATTTTGGGGATGAACTCATAATAAAATCATTCATTGGATTGTTTATTTTTCTCTATGGTAGTAAAAGTCGGCACATCTATTTTAGTATGAGCCAACCTGTACGATTTCGCCATCTCATAATAATTATTACGACTTGTCATGAGACCTGGTTCTTCCTGCTGGTTAACCAGCCACAATAACTAAGTTCCACTATCTAGACCAGCACTAACCAGTATGAACCAGACTAGACCAGAATAGAAATTAATGTCAGTCTAAGCTTGTCTTGTCAGCAGGGCAATGTGTTTACATGCTCCATGGGTTATGCAGCAGTTGTTGGGTGAGCTCAACAAAATTAAAGAGATTAGTGCATGGTGTTCTTGGTATAATGTATTCTGAAGTCTTATCACATGGCATTCTGTGCAAATTCTTATTTTGAGAAACCACAGCATGATATTTTGTGGGAAGATGCATTTTCAGTAACACTGTGTAGAATGTGTTATTGCAAAGGCATCTGCGAGGTTTGTGGCAGCTTGTATTTCACATTCTGTTTGAAGAACTTTAGAGTGGAAACAAGTGAACAAACACTGCAGACCCACTGAAAGCCACCAAACACACTCTCATTCTCTGTGCTACTGCTCACCAACACCCTACACAGAGGCATAATGCAGCCTCAGAGCTCCCATTGAGAACTGTCATCATTCGGAAGCTCTGGTGATGACAATCGCTCAGAGCAGAGACAAAATGCACTGTTCCCCAGAGAAAGATGATAGAGCGAAAGTTTGAGAAAGTGAGAAAGATGCAGAGTGAGGAGAGGGGATATGGGGTGGTTTCGAAAAGTACAGGAACAAGAGAGGTGGATGGAATTAAGGAAGAGGTTGAGAGATGGAGTAAGATAATGAATGAGAAATCAAAAGGGGACAAATATGGTTCTGCAAGGGACTATTTTCCCTGCTCACCTGTGTTCAAAGGCCAGGTTGTGAAGATAGAAAGCCCTGCCCCAGTCTCCCAGGGTCATGCCTCATTGGAACACAAACATCCTGCCCGGCCCATGTGGCTTTTTATCTGCTCCCTTCTCCTGTCCTCCCCTTTACCAGAGCTACCTGTAACCATATACTACCTGCAGCGTATCCTTTACAAGCATTCATCAACATCAGCCATTAAGGCCTGTTTTGGGGCGAGTAAAAGTAAATTTTTGAAAAAAGTCAGGCAAATATAACTTATGAAAAGAATGGTTATTTGATGTCATTTTCATAAAGCTGTGATTTGCCAAATTATGCAAAAGGGGTGAAAAATATATTTAATCAAGTGTATTTTTGGATAACTAAAATGTTATTTATGAAATAAGTCTTAGCAAGATAATGGAATCAGTCAATACATTTCCAAAACTATAAAAAGTGTTTTCCATTGCCATCATTTCCACCACCGAATTCTGATAAACACAATACAAAATTTGAGATGTGGTGGAAATGACAGCATGGTGGGAATTGTCATGACTTTCAGAAAAAATAACATAAATCTCTTATGATGCATGCACATGCACTTTGCTAGTAGACAAATTCAACTTCAGAATGAAAATGTCAGAGTGAATGTTTTTACGAGACTTCATAAATCCACCGTTTTCCAAATATAACTATATATATATATATATATATATATATATACTGTCATTTGCTTTGGATATAAACATCTTCCAAATGCATTAATGTAAAAGTAATGCATTGCCTTTTGTGAGGCTACAAAATGCCATCAAATAGGGAATACAGACTACTTTTTCGGAAAGTCCTATGAGGTCCCATTGTCTTGAAAGAATTTGGTAACTGTGGGGTCAGATTTGCCCGTTTGTGGCCATAGTACCGCAGACAAGCACTTGGTTGCATCAGAATGTAGACGCCACCAGCACCCCAAGTTAAGCCAATTTCCGGAGAGACTTCCATATTTTCACCTTGAATGAACAGCAATTACATGCCGGCTGACACATCAGATAATGAGCCTCCTTGGCCAATGGAGAAGTGTCAGTCAGACTACATACAGATGGAGAGAGAGATGTTGGTGAGAGGGGAACTGACTCTTCCTTGTTCACTTTATCGATTTATTACAGTTTAACTGGGCTTCTTTTGTGCTAAAAAAAGGATGTTAATACTTTCACCTGCATGTGAAGCCATATTCTACTTGTAGAACAGTTCACCTGTGTCATTCAGCAATTCTACCACCTTAAAAGAAATGATTACAAATGAAGGCAACAGTCTTGAAATACTTTGGATTAGGGTGGATACCTCACCTCTTTCAGCAATTTGTTTTGAAGTCAGTTCCCTTACGACCCGTTATGTCTTGCATCTCTGTGCAAATAGATTTCTTAAGTGTTTTACACTTTCATCTCTGTACTGTTCATGTTCTCCTGTGTTATAAGCAGTGGTAAAACTATGAGTCACACACTGAAAGACAGACCAACTAGAACTCATGAATGTCTTTGAGGTGTCAGCATGAACATTTATTGTAGATCAAAACTGGAAATAAGTTTTGAAGACTTTGATTCGAAAAAATAACAATATCTTTGTTGCTCACAATTGGAGAATTACTGAGTAATATTTCAAAATCAAAAGAGTTAAATAAGAAGTTGTTTTTTGCATTAAGAAAACCTTAACCTTTTTTTTCACTGTGACAATATTTTCATGACAATTAAGCACATTATATATATATTATATATATGCTGCAATGCAAAACCACCATAAGGTATACCGTAAATACTTAGCAATTTAATTAAATTGTATTTGTAGTTGTAATTATTTATTTATAAATTTGCAAATAAATTGTAATTTAATATATATAATATATATTTATTTATAATATAGTTCTGGAAATAATAATATTTATTTATAATTTAATAAATATATAATTACAACTACAACTACAATTTAATTAAATTGCAAAGTATTTACATTGTACATTATGGTTTTGTTGACTTTAAATTGTACTTAAAACATGCTAATTAATACTTAATTCAAGCAGAAAATACATTAATGGAAATATTGTCACAATGCACAAAGGAAAAAAAAATATCTTGATGGTCCTAAAAATATATTTAATTTTCATTATGCAAAATAAAGAAGAAAAATATTTGTTAAAAGCTAAAACTTTACCATACAAATCTGTCTATGACCTTGAATCTTAATAGTCCTTAAAATAAGCTTAATTTTCATTATGCTAAATATTGAAAAATGCATTCTATATAAGCTTAAACTTTACTAGGCATTTTTTAATATGAACTTAAATCTTAATGTTCCTAAAAATAAGCTTCATTTTCATTTGGCAAATTATTGGGGATTTATATGATGCTATTATGGTTGATAACAGATAATATTTGCTTTTAAATGCTTTGAACCTAGTTGACTTTATTGAGCAAGAGGTGGTGCAGGCATTTCTTTGAGTATATGGGTTTGAAAGTGTGTTTCTGTGTTTGCTGTGGGACCATTCCTCCACCCGCATGAGTGCAAATAGATTATGACACCCCCATCAAACTTTACACCTTCTTTACCCTACCACGCTCTTTTGCCTTTCCTTCTCTAAACATCTTCAGCAAAGTTGCAACAGATCCAAAATTATTTTGTGCCCCTAGTGCATCAAACAAATCTTGTTTGGGTATGGGAATAGACCGATATAGCAGTCTAGTTTACCTCTGTATCTCCCAGGACCATCATTCAGCAGTCATAATTTATTGAAGCATCCACTCTGTGTTAGTATGTAAGGGTGTCCAGTCAGGCTAGTTCAAGTTAAAGTGAGAATAGATGAATGGATGAATTGACTCCATTGGTACCCAACCACACTGTGTACACTAGTGTACCGTGAAAGATTGTCAGGTGTGCCGTGGAAAATTATAAAATTCCACAAAATAAAAAATGAATGAAAAAATTTATTATAATAATTTCAGGGATCCAAACTCCTCACCTTTCGGAGAAATTCGACATTTTTAAACCATAATAATCACTTTTGTGATTGTGAAGAGCAATGATTAATGTGCAAAAGTGACTGATATTTATACACGTTAAGGGTCTTTCACATGACTCACGTCAGCGCTGCAAAGTATACATTCAGAATATGCTGAAGACTATGAAGTGACATCATTTTACACCAAGTGTTTTTCACACACGTTTTTGCTTCACAAAAAATGTCTTTGAGAGTACTAAGCAACAAGAAATATTTAAGAACTGTCCAAATTTGTGAAGAGACATTGAATGTCTCCTAATTTCTTTTAATAAAATATTACCTTATCGTTGAACTAATTTAAATTCACCCAGAAAACGCTTAGACTTAAAGAGTCCTTTTTATTACTTTCTGCTATCAAAGCAACTGCGCGCTTTTTTCTCTCTTCCAAATACATGTTCCCTTTACAAAAAGCTACACTATGATGCTGCGCTGCTAAGCACTTTGGGAACAATCTTGCATTGTGACCAGATGTGAATATGTGTGTAACACGTCAATGTAACATTGACCAGAAATTTATAGCCTCGGTTGGTGAGATCATTGGACGCACCTGTGACCAGGCTATAAATAGAGGCGTCACCAGCGTGTCGTCAGATCTCTTTTCTTCAGATCATACTGTGCTGTGTGTTTCACAAGACTGCTGATAAAAAAAAACTTTTCTTCCCTTTGTTAGGAGTTAGAAACTGTTATGCAGTGCGCAGAAATTTCCTTCTGCTACTCCGGGTCTTTCGCCCTTGAGTCCACATCTCGAGCTCATGTCTGAGACCTCTCGCGTCCTTGTGAACACACCTCACAACCACGGGGGTCCGGACAGCCCCTGTGCGGATGCGTGGGTATTTCGTTCCCAAAGCGCTTAGCAGCGCAGCCTCATAGTGTAGCTTTTTGTAAAGGGAACGTCTCGGGTTGCTTATGTAACCCTTGTTCCCTGAAAAAAGCGGAACGAGATGCTGCGCTTGTTTTCCGCACTGGGTCGTCCCAGGACTGCTCTTCAGAAAAGACAAGTAGTATCTGACGAACACGCTGGTGATGCCTCTATTTATAACCTGGTCGCAGTTGCGTCCAATGATCTCACCAACCGAGGCTATACATTTCTGGTCAATGTTACATTGACGTGTTACACACATATTCACAGCTGGTCACAATGCAAGATTGTTCCCAAAGCGCTTAGCAGCGCAGCATCTCGTTCCGCTTTTAACCCGAGACGTTTTCAATGTTCATTGTGCACACCTCCTGGTTTTTTATGCGGCAAACTCGTAAAATTGCCCCTCTGTGATGCTTTCTGCAACTCTTGTCATGTGTGCGGTGCTTGATGCTGGCGTTGAACAGAGCGTTGACGACTCGACTCAACTCATGTGAAATGCACTTTACAATGATGGAAGAACATTATTGAAACTCAAAATGATTATTATTTGTTTATTATTGTGGTCTTTTCTGATAAAAGCCATGCTTAGCAGTTTAAATAGGCTACTGTAGGAAAATGATACCGTAGATCTGCTTTCTGTTTATAATTCTTATACTGACGTCAGCAGATTTGTAGCCTTGTAAGTTTTAAAAATGGAGAAGGTAAGGACGTTATAGAAACTCACTATTATTAGACAATTATTGTTGTATTTTGGATGAAAAAAATGCTCAGACTGAAGGAAGACTATAGATGGGCTTTGTTCTTTTAATGCTATAAAATCCCTTGGTAGATTTCGGTCATGAACGACTCCAAATGATTCACCGACTCACTCATAGCACATAAGACGCTCATTTGTCACCACCTAGTGACATTTCCAGATGGGTTCACTGAACTAATCAGTTAATAAAATTGAACAAATTTGTAAAACAGAAGCAATCCTCATCAAAATAGTCATTTTTATAAAATCGCCGGAATTGGTGCTTTTAGCTTATTCTTTAAAAAAAAAAAAAATCCCTCGAAAAAATGTTCGTGTACCAGTGATTGAACTTTTTTGCCCCTCATGAGTTTGCATCCATATAATTTGTTGTGGCACTGTAAGAAAAAATCTACGAATTAGAAAAGAAGCAAATTTGTTGTTTTTCATTACCCATTTAGCACTCTTGCCATCTGTGACTTCACACAGTGTATCCTACCTATGTGACTTGTTTTGTTTACATTTTATTTTTGTTTGTATAGCCGAATTTAGTAAACATCCTATTAAGACAGACAGAAAACATGGACAAGTTCTTGAAGAGGAAAAAAATTGACGATGGTTAGCCTATGTGGGATACTGGTGTGCCATAGAAATCTTTAGTCGTAAAAATTGTGCTGTGGCAGAAAAAAGGTTGGGAAACGCTGGTTTAATCAATGTCTTCTGAAGCGATCTAGTTGATTTGTCTGAGAACAGACCAAAATATAACCTGTTTTTACTGTACATCTAGGCATTTTAGTCTCCAAGCATGATTTCAAGCTCGGTTACGCTTCCTAGTTCTTGACTGATGGCACTATAGGAAGTGTAATCGAGCTTGAAATCATGATCACCAAGGATATAAAGTGAAAAAGAATTTACATTTTGGTCTGTTCTCACCCAAAATTAACTGGATTGACTGGATCTGCAGAGCTGAGATTTTTTTCTAAAAGTTCTATTAGTTTGAGATAAGCAGAAGAAAGGAAGTCGAAACATCTTAGATGGCATAAGGGTGAGTAAATGATGAGAGAAATTTCATTTTTGGGTTGAACCAACCCATTTAAGTAGATCTTAGAAACATTTGTATGTATCATCTTAGAATTCCGGGCTGTTTCCCAAAAGTATTGTGTGACAAAGGAGGAGGAGGGTGGCTCAAAAATAAAATATTAGGCCCCCAATCGGGCTAATCGGCCGAGGAGAGGGATAAGTGCAAGAAGATGCGGGAGTGCGGGAGGGAGAGAGCAACAGGCAGCTGCCCTGTATGCGTTTATGTTTGTGTGTCTTTGTGTATAAGTTTATTAAAAACATTATTTTGATGCTTTGTCTGGTTCCCGCCTCCTCCTTTCCATTGAAGCCTGTTACACATTGCATCTTAAAAAGTACTTGAAAATGGTCGTAGATTCACAAGTGCTGTGGAGTAATGGTATAAATTTATGCAGACACCAGCAGGACATACAAAATGTAAGAAATTTTTTTTTTAAAAAAAATAAAAATTACACCATATTATTATCTCAAAAAAAGTTATTGTTGAGATTCTTACACTTTATGCAGTAGTATACATTAACCATGATACCTTAATTTTAATGTAGTTTATTTATATTTAAAAAGAGTATAATTATATTGGTCTGCTTATATCAACGACAGGCCTATTTTTATTATATAATACATAATTATATAAAATTATATTTAAAATGAATGTATATATATATATATATATATATATATATATATATATATATATATATATACCACAGTTAGTTCCGGTCCTCGAATCTGATTCGACGAGACGTTCCTTGAGCACTGATGGTGTGACAGCATCAGCACTCGGATGCTTCACTGTGTGTATCACTCCACGTTCATGCTGTTCTAAAATAAAGTGCATCAGTAAGGAGTTTTGAAATTACATATTTTAGCCAGCAGGTGGTGGCTAAAGCTAATTTTTGTGTATAATATGAGCCAGTTGGTGACGTAAAGTGAATCCGTTAGTCATTGTTTACATAGAACTGCACTCCATGATCTCTTGTATTACTAATACATTACCAAAGCTAGGAAATAGCTTTAAACAGACAACTTCAGGATTAAGGCTCATGTTGAGAGACACAGACTGATTTATTACAGAACTCAAGTGTTTACCTTTTATCGGAGTTTCCACATTGGATACATACAGTTTAAAATGGCGGAGGACATCGCTGTTTCTATAGTGAATGACTCTTGCACACCGGCTACTGCGAAATAGAGGAATACCCCCACTTGGACGTCTATTTTCCACTGAGAAAGCTCACTGAGAAATCTCTGATGGGGTGTGGCAACAGGTGATTGCACATGCTCCATCACGGTGATTGCACATGCTCCATCTCTCTCTCTCTCTCTCTCTCTCTCACACACACACACACACACGCACACACATCCAGCCATCTATCCTTGTTTATCCAATAACTTGTTAGAAACAGCACAAGCCTTGATACTATTTCTGAAGTGAACTTTTTGAATTACTAACGGAGGCTTGGACGCATCATTTGTTTTGAACCAGCAACGGCAGATTATGATTTGTCGCATAATAAAGTAGTTCCATTCACAAATGTGTTTTTATGACCGTACTTGTTTTTTTTCTAATTTTTTAAAATGTACTTGTTCATTGAACTGTTGTATATAAACAGTATCACACTCGCAATCATGCTATATGGCCCTGCATCAGCACTGCTGTGATTACCTACGGCACTCGGCCTGCGGCCTGCCTGTGACTGAATCACAGCAGTGCTGATGTAGGACCATATCGCACTCTTGCTAGAGTGATATTGCTTAAATATATAAATATACTGCATATATTTAGTCTTCACTGACCCTGTGATTGCACCTCGACCCACAGATAATTTCTGTATACAATCATTGCAATTAAATGCACATATGATAAAAAAACCAATGTAAAATTGTGTAAAAATGATAGATTGGAGCTTATTGCACAACATAATGAAAAAGACAATATATTTAACTATTTACTTAAGTAGTTTGATTACTTAAGAGAATGACATTTTCCAGCAAGGTAAATTAATTGTATTTGTAGATTGTATTTAGAAAGTTATATAATAAAGGTATAATAAAATTTAAATTACAAGTGTCAATATATGGTAACATTTCAGCACTCATACAAGGACAGCGACTTGTAAGAAGCACTTAAAGTGCATTGGTTTTGAAATGGAAGGAACGTTGATAACTTTGCACATAGAGAATGCTGCCCTAAACTCCTTAGCAACCATATAGCAAAGCCCTGGCTGGCAACTACCCACCAACTTGTGCACTTTTAACAACTCTTATATTTTCTTATAAAGTTTACTTTTGTTGTTCTTTGGTGAAGGATCCATCCATCCATCCATCCATCGTCAACCGCTTATCCTGTGTACAGGGTCGCAGGGGGCTGGAGCCGATCCCAGCTAACATTGGGCGAAAGGCGGGGTACACCCTGGACAGGTCGCCAGTTCATCGCAGGGCCACACATAGACAGACACACACTCACACTCACATCCACACCTAGGGCAATTTTTGGAGACACCAATTAACCTAGCCTGCATGTCTTTGGATGGTGGTAGGAAGCCGGAGCACCCAGAGAGAACCCACGCAGACACGGGGAGAACATGCAAACTCCACACAGAAAGGCCAGGGCAACCGGGGTTTGAACCCATGACCTTCGTGCTGTGAGGCGACAGTGCTAACTTTCAGTTGGATTTTCTACAACAGTGATTTGCAAACACTTGCTATCACATGGCTATCTACATGTACTATACATTAACTATAAATACAACTCTGAGTTAGGAGGTGCAACCTGAAATCTCCCAAATTTGTATATATCTGACTGGGCCACAGAGGGACAAAAAGCAAAAGAACAAAAGCAAAACAGAGGAGAACTTTTATTACAGTGTCAGTGTATCTCTCTGGATCTGTTTATCTCTGATTTTGTTATAAGGAAATATTTTATTTTGATCTGGGCAGTAACATCTGTTCTCACAGGTTAAGCTGAGTTTTTATCTTTTAAAGATTTCCAAAGAGAGCCTTAGAGACGTGCTCTACATTAAGTGTTGTGATTGATATGAATTTAGAAATCTCAGTTTGTTTCTGGCATGTAGGTCTAGGCTTCACATCCCCTGATGTGGAAAGTTTTTTAGGTAAGATACATCAAAATCTGTTTATTTTACAGAATTGTATGTGTAAGAATGCTCCCAAAATTCTCTTTTACTCGCTCGCACCCTTAATCCTCTTTTAGATGGTTTTGGCATATTTCTCGATTTAGACAAGATTACATATATAAAAGGAAATAAAAGGTCATATATATATTCTCAAGAAATGCCAAGAATAATAGTCCACAATTGACTCTGAACAATGAGAATGAGCTTGGTTTTCAAGATCCTTTTTAACCCTCTGGGGTCTGAGGGTGTTTTGACATGCCTTGACATTTGTTCTTTATTCAGTTGCTTAAAAACACATTAATGGCTAAAGTCTGATAACACTTTATTCAGCACAAACTGGGTTAAAATAATATGTGAAAAACATGTGTGTGTACATGTTTGTATTTTTGAGAAAATAATGTTTATGCATGGTTTTTGAAAAAAAAAAAAAAAAACTAAAATTCGAAGTCATTGAAATAAAGTACATATACTCAACATTTGTCCACAAGCCTTTTGAGAACTGGATCTTGTAGCCTAGAGTTTTTGCTACAAAATAATGTGAAAACCATCCTGATCACTCATTCAAACAAAACAATTTAGTCATTTAACTTTTGTAAGACACTTTTAGTGTTAGAAAGGTCATATGCGAGGAGGCGTGAACTATAATGAATATGGATTGTAATTCACACCTGAGGAGACAAAGACCCCTCCCCTGGGCCCATCAATGAGGAACAGAAAGAGACTGAATGTGAGGAGACTTAATGATCAAAATCAAGTTTTAAATTACAAGAAGTAATCTGACTATACATTTTCTTTACATAAAGACTACTTAATTTTAGACCTACTCTACTGTTTAAAAGAAGTCTCTTCTGCTCACCAAGGCTGCATTTATTTGATCCAAAATACAGTAAAAACAATGATATTGTGAACTCTTTTTACAATTTAAAAGTATTATAAATTGTAAAATGCAACATTATTTACATTTATTCTTAATAATGATACATGAGTTTGTTGGATTTTTAAATGTATTATATCAATTAGTAAAATAAATGTTAATTTATTTAGAGGAGAGATTAATATTTTTTAGAAAAAAAAATTATTATATAATATAATCCATTTTCCTTTGTAGTACAGATTTGCAATATTACTATATTTTCAATATTACATTTACCAATTGTTTCTCCCAAATCTTAATTAATATTTGATCTTGCAGCTTTCTTATAATATAAATAAAAAATAATTGAATAGTTAAAAAATATCCCACCATTAGAACATACTGTAACATAATGGTCAATACCAGCAATCCTACAACAAACTTTCATTGAAGTGTCAGAGCAAACACAGTGAAAGTGGTGATGAGCAAAGAGAGAACACCTTTTCAGTTCTTCAGGGGAAAAGACAGTCTGGGTGTGTAAGAGAAGACCACGTCCAAAAACATTTTTTTTTAAATTTTTTTTTTACTTGTGACGGCTATGTACATTCCTGCACGGCTCCTCACTCAGCCTCAGGGCTTTAGGTGCACAATTAAAATCACTGTTCTATCCCTCATCACAATGAAGAACAGAGCTGCCTCACCTCCTCTCCCGCACTCCAAACACACATGTTCACCCAGCGTGTCGGTTGTGCCAGCCTCTGACTGTGGGCATGCCCTCCACATGCATCTGTCATACGGGCATCCAGTGTCATCATGACCGTCATCTTCAATGTCACAGATGTCACTCATGACATCACACATCTATCTATCTATCTATCTATCTGTCTGTCTGTCTGTCTGTCTGTCTGTCTGTCTGTCTGTCTGCCTGCCTGCCTGCCTGCCTGCCTGCCTGCCTGCCTGCCTGCCTGCCTGCCTGCCTGCCTATCTATCTATCTATCTATCTATCTATCTATCAGCCTACCAACATGAGTGTAAATAAAACCAGTCCCATCTTTGAGAAAAGAGGGAGGAAAACGGAAAAGTAAAAGGAGACACTCATGCTTTGATATTTTCTCTGAATCAGGCACTTAATCAGCTCCTGATTGCCAAGCGGGATGACAGGGGCCTATATGGTTTGGGAAATGGATATATGCGTTAAATTCAAAGCAGGTACAGTGCATGAGAAAGACTCTCACACATACCAAACTAATAACTAGTGATAAAATGTGTGGTTAGGCAAAGGCACTCAGGAAATCAGTACCGAACAGGATATTTAGGTAAAGATAAGGAGACCAAAATGCTTGCTCAAAGACATAAAATTCAAAACATCTCTGGAGAGCGCATCACTCTCACCAGCCAGTTGACCAAGATAACGTCTGAGAATGCATGACTCATCCTGTTTTCTTTTTCTCTTTTGCATTTATGTCTTCCTTTTTCTTTAAGTTTAGATCAATTACATAACTGATAAAGGGGGTTTGCTTTTATTTTTGGCACCACTCTGTGGACATTTCACCCGGAAACTGGAACTCACATGCAGCTTCGGCAACTTGGGACTGTGGTTTGAATTATGGAAAGCACAGACCGATATTAGCTTAAGAACTTTTGACCTACTGTTGCTGAATTCACAGTAACACGATTCTGTAAACTTGATTGAGCATGCAATACAGCATGGAAAATGGTTTAGTGAATTTGCCACTAACATTTTTTTTTTCTTTGCCTAGTTTGAAAGTCTATATTCAAACTGGATGCTTCAAATTTCATTGCTCGATCTTCTTCAATAAGTTAAACTGTGAAAGGTTGAGATAGTAAGAAAAGAATGTACAAAATGACTAAATGAAAAGCAATTTCCCAAGTGGAGGTCACATTTTTATCAACCATTCACCTCTTCCTCCTCTCAAACTGTCTGAGAATCAAAGCTTATATGAGTGAGCTCCAACATTTGGGAACAAAAGCGAGTATAATTGAATGTGCTTTTATTTTCATGTGTCCAGTCTCTCTGATCCATTGGCTATGTGTCTACAACATCACTTGTAATGCTGCTTGAGCATTTGTATTGGATTTACTGTATATCGAATTTATCTTAATAAAAAAGTGCAGAGTGCACACGCGAGACGAGACCAGACTTTAGAGTCCAAGTTTTCAATATTACAAGCAGCTGTTTGTTTGTCATCCTCCTTTTTAGCTCATATTAGAATGCCTCTTTAGTAATTACCATGCTTAAAGTGATAGTTTAGCCAAAAAAGAAAATTCTGTCGTCATTTACACACCCTCAACACAAACGGCAATGTGAGGCAGAATGCTAGCCTCAGTCACTATGCACTTTTATTGTATGGAAACAAGATGAAAAGTGACTGAGGCTTTCCTTCAGCTTAACATCTGCGTTTGTGAGTAAATTATGACTGAACTGTTATTTTTGTGTGTACTATCCCTTTAAGCTCCACAAGCTTTCATTTCATGCTGCTGATCGTAAACATAAGTACGCCGTAATGCTGTTTCTTGGAACCAATGTGGAAAGTGGTCATAAATGAAGCCTGGTTTTCACCACATTTCCTGCTGTAAAGAACAGTCCCCATTTTTGGCACTCTGAAAAATCAAGGAGGAATGTTAGAGAGCAACATGCCATTTAATACAGGACATGACAAATACTTTCAAACAGATCTGAAATAAGAGGGCAGCATTCTATAGGCATTATAATGTACAGGAGACCATGCACTAAACACCCACCATGCACCACATGTGTCTAGGAGGGGTTAATCCAGCTCTCACTATACAATACATGCACAAGGCAGATAGATGCTGGCTCCCAGTGATAGTCCAAGATCTGGGGGTGCAGCCCCTAATGCAGGTGAGGAAAGGCAGGGGCCCCTTTGAACAGGTTCTTTACAGTTACTGAAATAAACAATAAGTAAGAGGGAGGCACAGGTTTGTCTCACATAGCTACAATTTTGACTAAAGTAAATGATCCACAATGCAACTTACAGTATACTGGCCAAGAACACTGCCCACTTTTTTTTATGAGCCACAATTTATTAAATAATAGTGAAGTCTCTGCAAACGATTGTTTAGAAAGCAGAAAAAAAGTGTGGAACATTTTTATAGACTTTGAATATACTATATACAAGATATACAGTTCTGTTTAATATTTAGTGAGCTTGCCTCTAAGTCTCTCAATTTAAACACTTAAAAAGACACTTTAAAAGTGTCTTTCAAAGATTTGATGCCACTTACCTGACAGATTTGGGCAAATTCAGTGATTAGTTCCTCCTTAGAAGCACTCATTGTTTAAACAAGGAATCTTATTAACACAACTTTGGGTCTCTGATTTCATGATGGCATACATAAATAACTATTACAGTGTTTCTCAGCATGATAATAAAATGCAAAAAATAAAAAAAATAAAAAAATAAATAACGGTGCACTGTGTCTTCCTTTTATGCTTACAATTAATAAAAGCACAAACAGGACGTTGAGAGCTGATTTCTCAGTTATTTGTTTACTTGTATTAAAGGGATGTTCACCCAAAAATTAACATTATCTCATGATTTACTCACCCTCATACCATCCCAGATGTGTATGAATTTTTTTTCTTCTGCAGAACACAAATTAAGATATTTAGAAGAATATTTCAGCTCTGTAGGTCCTCACAATGCATGGGTGAATGGGTACCAAAATTAAAAAAAATCCCAAATCCACATAAAGGGAGCATAAAATTAATCCATATGACTCCATGGTTAAATCCATATGTTCAGACAAGATATGACAGGTGTGGGTGAGAAACAGATCAATATTTAAGTAATTTGTTTTCATATATTCTCCTCTTGCTCTCCAGCTCACGAAAAACGTCTGTCCATCTCTAAGACACAGCCATCATGTTCATGTTCCACTCAGTGATGCAACAAGTGACAATGTTTTTTACGCAAGCCCACTCATAAAAGAGTGTGGTTTCATCAATTAAACTGAGAGCTGGGATTCTGGAGTGTTCAAGGCTGCTCTGAATATCTTTCCACACTGGGATGTCTCTCGGTAGGGCCCACTCAATCTCCAATTTTGGAAGCAATCCACCAATGCTGAATAAAAGTTTCTCATTGCACATAAGAAATCATCCGCTCGCATATCACCAGCTTCAACCAGGGTATCCAACTGCTTTTTAATGTCAGAGGGCATTTTTCCAGCTGCAATTTCATCTGTGCTCTTTCAAACTGAATCTTCAATCAGTTATCTAACTGGACATCTATTGATAGGGGATTGTGATTGAATAGTTTAATCCAATTATGTACTTCAAATAACACAGTGTGATTTTATTGGTTTAACAAGCCATATCCTTGGCTACCTTTAATTCGAATACTCACGTGACTAGGAAAGACACATAGGCGATAGAGAAATTTTAGGAGAAGGTGAATACGTGACAAAACATGATTGTTTTCAGTCGGGACACTAGAAAAAGTGATGAAATATGGGACTGTCCCAGAAAAAACGGGATGTCTGGCTACCCTATATTAGGCACACTAAAAAAGTTTAATACATTTCTCCTGCATGTAAACTGTATGTATCTGCTTATTTTATTTTTAGATTGGCATGTAACTGGCAAAGTTTAAAACTCTTGTTTAGCGCAGTGGTTGATTGCAGGCAACTAAGAGGAGGCCAAAGAGGACACAAAGCATCCAACTTGTTTTAATGCTCATGACTCCTTTCCCCAGCACCCTTGAAAAACTCAAACAACATTTTTGCTCTCAGATAAGTGAGTCTGTTTTGTGCTAAAGATACCCTCAGAACCCCACCTCCAGGCACGAACACACACTGGCACACCTCCCCTGTTAATTTGTCTACACATTTCTGGATAAGCCTCTGGGTGAGAACCAAAGCCAAATCCCCTGGATTTGAAACCCACCCCCACCACCTTTTTTTCCTTTTTTCCTTTTCTTCTTCCTTCCGCCAGATTTATGGTTGGCATAAGTGCTCTCGCTTCCTGAAGTTATTAAACATATTTATAAAGCATCTCACGATTGTTAAGAGGAGACTGAGAGAAAAGGGGCTTATGTGCTGGCATGCTGTATGACGTGATTAAAGAGCATTTAACGAGCTGCAAAAACTTCTGCAGCTGGCATTCTCTCATCACATTCGCTCTGCCAGAGATGGCCAATCAGAATGTTTGTGTGCTGTAGTGCGTTTTGTGACTCCCACAGTGTTAGGTCATTCTTCGGTTGGGCACCTCACATGTGGTGTGGAATGCTGAGTAAGGTTTGATTACCAACTTGGCATACTGAATTACAGGTGCTGGGTGGACTAATAAGCCTTTTTGCCAGGACTTGAGAGAACTGAATTTAGATTTGGTCTCTTTTTCCTATGAGCATCATTGGACTTACATTTATTCATTTGGCAAAGCTTTTGTCCAGAGTGACTAAAGGTCAACATGAAATCAAAACTGACCCTATTTACCTTGATTAATACACATTATCTGTGTTATTATACCCAATTCTTCAGAGTACATTATTCTAAAGAAAATATTTTGTATGTTTTGTCTGCATAATCTTTCAGCAAAATGTAATCACTACTTCTCTTCCCCTGAAATGACTATTCTGTTCAGATGATGCTACCAAGGTCACAGAGGCTATTTGTTAATGTAAACCAATGGCCAAAATAGCTATTGGGCTATTTTTATGGGTAATGCAGCCTTTCTAAAATGTTGAAAAGTTAACGCTGTAATTTAATGCTGTTTGATGTTATTGTAATGCAGTGGCACAGACTATTGTTTTTGGTATCTGCAGTGTTGCTCCTAAAAGCTGCTCAAACTACTAATGTAATATGTATTTATGAAAAGTGATAAATGTGTTATGTCAGATTGCATACAACTGCATTTGTATCTCTCAGCTGTTGAACACTCTGCGGCCAGCAGCGGTGCTTTTACATTTCATACGCTGTCAGTCATGCTCATAACCATTTCAATTATTGGCTGTTTATTGCAAAGTCCCGCCCGTGTTGGTCCCGCCCATGTTTATCATGTAGAGAAGCCTGGCTTCCAAGCAGGACAAAAATACATTGATTGAAAGCCCAATGTCTAATAAACAGTCAGATCTGTTTCCAATGCAAAGAGCACTCAGGAAGCTTCAACAGACTTCCAGAGATGCACAGCGTCTGGGGAGAACCCAAAATGACGTGTTTAGAGCCTTTCATCCAATCAACATGGCTCTTTCCTTCTATGAAATCAAATGGTACAGATATCTTCCATAGACTCCTATTGAAGCACGGCTTCAATATAGCTCTTTGGGCCATGCGTGCAATGTATTCTATCGACATGTAGAAAAAAGGAAATAGCGCTACTTGAAAGAATACCGCAGTAGTGATGTGTGATATTTACACTTCTATTTGCTAAAATGTTGTAGCGCACAAAGAGTAATATGTATTTATATAGATTATAAATACACATTTAAATCATTATTGTCATATTTCTTATGAAATTTAAAGGGATCCGTGCTTCTTGTGCAGTCTTAAAACAATTGCCACTGTTGAAATAAAAGTTAAAGGAGCAATATGTAACATGATCAGCTAATGTATACATTTGCAATGATTTTATTGTTTGCAAATTATAAACCAACTCATGTGGATTTTTTATAACTCTGTCAATGTTAGCTAGATGTATTGCTGGCTTCCATGGTTGCAGCGTGCTGTGTTTGCCTGCTAATTCATTTGAATATGGCAACCCAGGGTGTTGCAATACTATTGGGAAATGGGTCAAAACACAAACAGAATTCAAAATAGAATATCACTGCCTGTAGCATTGTTTTCGGAGATGCCAGTATTTCAACTTAGCATGTTTCCTAAATCTCTGATAACATATAATGATAATTTTATGATTTAGTACAGAAATTATATTACATATCGCACATTTAAGGTAATTAGAGCGCATAAAAGTATTTGAAAAAAAAAAAGCATTACCACTGGGATATGTTGAGATGATCTTGAGGATGAACCTTCAGCTTTCTCAGCTACATTTTTGGAGGGGAATAGTTCTCAAATTCACAACGGCAACCATCTGTTTGGGCTTAATTCTGGTGTGGAACATGGAATTTTCATAATCCAATCAATTCCAGAATAAGAACCACCCAACAATTGTTTTTTGTTGAGTATCCTGTTTCACTTGATAATATATCACATTACGGGAGTAATATCCCCTGCAAAAGCAATTTCATGTTGACTTTAACCCTTATATTGTGTAGCGAAGTTTGTAGTATAAATGTACACGGGATTGGTTAAAGTAACTCCACCATTATATGTAGGGAAATAGTATGTGTGAGCTAGGAATTAAAGTCTGTTTTATGGGCTTTATGTGTGTCTTTCCTATGGGAGAACATAGTGAATTACTCTCCCCACATTGCTTGACTTTGCATGTGGCTACCCTCCCCCACCTGTTACACTTGTTGTATTCCCGGTCAAATATGACTGGCTTGGATTAGACTACAAAATATAGAAATGTTTTTTATTTTTATCCCCTTTTCTCCCAGTTTGGAATTCCCAAATCCCACTACTTAGTAGGTCCTCATGATGGCACGGTTACTCACCTCAGTCCGTGTGGTGAAGGACAAGTCTCAGTTGCCTCCGCTTCTGAGACCGTCAATCTGTGCATCTTATCACGTGGCTCGTTGTGCCATGACACCGCGGAGACTGCCAGCATGTGGAGGCTCATGCTACTCTCCACGATCCACGCACAACTTAGCACGCACCCCATTGAGAGCGAGAACCACTAATTGCGACCATGAGGAGGTTACCCCATGTGACTCTACTCTCCCTAGCAACTGGGTCAATTTGGATGCTTAGGAGAACTGGCTGGAGTCACTCAGCACACCCTGGATTCGAACTCATGACTCCAGTGTTGGTAGTCAGCATCAATACTCGCTGAGCTACCCAGGCCCCAAAATACAGAAATATTAAGTGTTCAGGAGCATCCCAATTCTTAAGATGAGCACATATGTGAATGTAAGTTTGCACACACACAAAGTCCTCGGACATGTGCGTGCGTCTGTGTATGCACACACAATGTGTGTTGAGTGCCCCTTTGTACATAATTTTTCCATGTAAACTCTTTAGGGAATATTATAAGATCTACTTATCATATTGTTGTGTTTGGGCTAGTTTGAATCGGGATAGTCTGCTGTAAGTTATGATATGTGATTGTCTATGTCATATGTATGTTTCAGGAAGTTATAAGGAAAAACGTGACAAAAGCCTCTCCTGTTTATTATATTTATGTTTGTCATTGGGAATTTGAGACACTAATACTCACTGAATTTTGCAAATGATCTCATTGCATTCTACTCATTGAGACCTTTCCAATTATATATAACACATGACTATCTCTAAAGCGTTTCTGGTTTTACCAAATATGCATATATCATAAATTTAAAATAAATTTGCTATGATGAGAACAAAACTGTCCTTATTTGTAATCGAAAAAAGCATTATTTAAGAATTGGTAGGATTTGCCATATGCATTGTAAAGTCCAGATTCTAACCAAGTCGTTATTATTTTTTTTAATCAAATTATTATTATTAATATATATATATATATATATATATATATATATATATTTTTTTTTTTTTTTACCACAGGGAGTGCCCCTCACTGGCCCAGTATAAGCTCTGTTCAATTAACCCTTCTATAATACAAATATATATTTTTGTATTATAAATACAAATACAAGAATTAAAATATATATATTGTGAATTCTTGCTGTGGTATTTCGTGAAATGCACATTTAACCATTTATTTAACCATTGCACAACAGAGCTGTCATTCATACTGTGGCCCCAACACACACTGATGTCTGTGTAAGCAAGAGAATGGGCCCAACAGATTGAAACCTGAACTAAGATCAGTATAATATTAATGACTGTGTGAGTCGTGACCCCTGTTCTGCCTCTGAGCACTGACAGAACTCTACACTGCCCTATACTCTAGCTGCCTTGCTGACTGCTTCTCATTTGGTCTGCACAATTGTTGCCCATCTGCCATACAATCCCAGCATTCCACAAACACAATTTATGGATTTTATTAAATCTCTCAAGATGTATGTCCTTGGCACTGTTAGGAAACTTCAGTTTGGCAGTGTCTTAAAGGGGACCTGCATTCAAACATATTATATCAGTTCCATCTAAATTTCTCATTCAGCGGTGCAAATTGGACAAAAGCCTTTAACGTCAGGTTGGAAAGGGTTTTCTAAAGCCTCTACTCCATTCTGGAAATTTAGGAGGACATTTCCAGCCAACCAATGTCAGAAAGATGGACTGCTTTTCACACTTAGAAAAATATACCAGATTTAAACAGTTTTTTAAATTGCCACGTGGTTAATGGTTTTCTTGGACCACTTCTAACATCTAATGGCTTCCCTACGTCATTTCTCCAAGCAAGATTTTACTACAATCATGGAAAAGTTGTTCCCCACAGCCTTTGTGTTGATGCCCAGTTCTGTCCAGTGTGCAATTTAGTGTCCATTTAAAGGGATAGTTCACCCATGAATTAAAAGTCTGGCATAATTTACTCACCCTAATGTTGTTCTTAACCCATATGAATTATGTGAAACACCAGAGATTTTTTTATTTTTTCCATCTTACAATACATCAATACAATGGCAGTTAACTTTAGGTCTTTCGACAATTTAACCCTTTGTTAACTTTGAACTTCACCACTGTGTTGTTCAGATGTCCCTATTTTGTTTCCTCCTAAGTTTTGGTAAAATGGGGAGAGTAATGTGACAATTCATGGAAATTAGACAGTTTACTGTCATTTTAATTTCACAGATAAATGCAATCAGAAGGGAGCTGTTGCCCTTCTGATAGGACTGTAATATTGGTCCTGATGTTGCGCCTATCAGAGGTCTGCCACCGGTTCTTACCCGAAAGCGAATTGTCATCGCCCTGTTCAAGCTGGCAACCTGCAGCAAGTAGTGTTGGAAACATTCGGTCTTAGTATAAGAACCATCCATTGATGTGCATATGCTGTGTGCACAGCTATAAAAGAAGAATTGATGTGGTGCAATATCAGGGTTTACATATGATACATTCCTGATATTCAATAGGCTATTTTAAACAATCATCAAATCTAAAGCGTCGCCATCACTGCTTTATTTTTACCAACTTTTAATGATCAACTGAACTTAATTGTCATCTAAAATTCATTTTAGCATCATAATGTTGGACCATTGAGATTTTGCTGTGGGAGTGACTATCTAGATGTGACCAAAATAGAATTCAGAATGTCTTGTCATGCATCATTATTTTTTTAGGACGAAAACTCAGATAACATGGAAGAGATTTGATTTCCCTGCTGGGTTAAACCACTTAAGGTGGTTTCTGGTCTTATCTGGTTTAAGCTGCTCTTAGCTACTCTAGCTGGTCTCCCAGCCTGACCAAAATGGTGTTAAGATGGTCAAGTTGGTCTCCAAACATGACCAAGCTGTATTTTTTTTTTTTGTTGGTTTAGCTATTCAGACAGCCTGACTCCCAGTTGACAATTGCCCAAAACCCCATCTAAAACCATCACTCCATTCAACCTGCCTGTTTAGACTGGGAGACATGCTAACCACCTTAGGCTAGTTAAAGCTGTTAAGGAATATGGCTGTACATTTATGACTGTTAGGACACGGTAATACATGACAGATTAAATAAGTGAGTCATAGCTAAAAAAGGGTATTTATAAGCAATGCATTGGCCAAACGGTGCTGTAGTTTACTTTGCCAGAGCCCTTGCCTTCAGCTGGCCTGAGTTGAGCACATGAGCAGCTGCTCATCAATGGACAGAACCTTCTCCCCAGTCAAACACAATCACAGACACAGGTAGGACCTTAAACACATTAACCTTCATGTGCTGTGGTGGAAAACCACTTCCTCAAGTGCCCTCTGCCTGTCGCACACTTAGAAATGGTACAACTGAGACCAGTATTGACCAAACTGATGACAGATATCATTTAGAGCCACGATGCAAACCGAACAGTAGTCAAACAGTTATTTTATCCCCTGCGAAACATCTTATTCTTACTAATGCTCCAGATATGTGTGTATAGTAGGTACAGATGAACCCAAATGGACATATTACATGTGGAATGTTTCATTTGAAGGATTTCGGCCACATGTCTGCACATTACCTTGCACATAACTTTATTTTTCCCTGTGTGTGTAAGAATACTTGACAATAAAGCTCACTCTGATTCTGATGTTATGCAATATTGACAGAATGACTGTGGTACATCAGTTTCCAATAAATTTTCCATTCTGACAAAATGCTTTTGTTTAGAGTAATAATAAAAAAAATTTAATATTCAGTTTGATTTTAGTTTGACTCAAGTAGCGACGGTTTTAATAAAAAATAAAAATAAATCAAAGATTAACTAAGACCCAATTTGAAAATCTTCCTACATTGCTTGGTGTGACCAATGAGGATCAACCACTTCAGCTGTTCCCTGTGCTGTACCTTCTACCTACGGGTACGAGGCCAGCCTGGTTGACGCGTGAGGTGATTTGGGGGCTCCAATGGGTTTGGTTCTGCTGGGTAATACCCTGCGTACTGCTCATTCCCAAGCATGCTCGTTTGTTCCGGTCCAGTTCTGGGATGAAACAGGCAGCTTGCCTCAGTGCCAGCCTAATGTCTCTTTTGAAGGTCGTGAGATAGATGAGATTTCCAATTGCTGCATCGGAGAGCGCATTGGAGATGTCGACCCAGTCTGAGGCAGACGCAGAGCTGACCGCCATGAACCCTGGTCCCTTTCTTCCCGGAGGTACATGACGAGCTGACGAGGTCGTATGGGACACCTATTACTGTCCGAACCCGATCCGTCAGCTCATCCGATCTCACTACCCTCTATGGCGGGGCGGCCGAGGGTTATGCCATGATGTCCACTCCTAACGACCTGGCGCTAAGGCCCACAAGAAGGCTCCTAAGTGCCCTTGAGATGGCCGACCAAAGGAGGAATATTTCTGCTGGAACCCCCGGTGGAGGGCTGGGAGAAGAATCTTTTTTTCCCTTTTATTTTGTGTTTGCCAAACCCTGGACGGACTGCGGTGCCCACATTGTCAAAAAAAGAGCAGTTTCCTCTCTTCTTGGGTCAAACATCCGGTGCCTAGCTCTGCCATTACCACGGCGACCGGACACCGAGCACTTGCGACCAGGGCCCGCGAACGCGGTCCCCCTACAGTCACACGTCCGGATGCAACACATAAACTACACCACCGGCCAGCCGGTTGTGACAAGTCTTGAGGATGGCCCAAAAGGCCCTCCTCCTCAGTCGCTGACCCACCCTACGCTGTGTACGCAGAGCAAGGTAAGTGCTTTTAGGTTCCCCTCAGCGCAGTCACCTCGGGCATTGCATTTCCTGCTCTCACCGCCGGGAGACCCCACTCCCAGGTATGTCAGATGCAATTGTCCCTTTAGTGCCCCTCATTTAGAGCTTGGATGCGTGGCTAGTGCTTTCCAACCTTTCACGTTGGTTGGCCATGATTAGTTTACCAGGTGTCTGCCCCAGTTCCGCGGCGTCCACGTCATGTCAGTAAAGGGCAAGAACACTACCGTCCTGCATCGGAAATTGTGTTCATTCTGCAGAAGGGTGCGATAGAGCCTGTCCCTCCAGCCGAGATGAAGAAAGCAGCCCTTACTTCATCATTCCAAATAAAGGTACATCTACGCATTTGGCAGACGCTTTTATCCAAAGCGACATACAGTGCACTCATTACAGGGACAATCCCCCAGGAGCAACCTGGAGTTAAGTGTCTTGCTCAAGGACACAATGGTGGTGGCTGTGGGGATTGAACCAGCGACCTTCTGATTAAGAGTTATGTGCTTAAACCCACTACGCCACCACCACTCCTGAAAGGTGGTGGGTTTAGGCCAATCTTGGACCTGTGAGTTCTGTACCAGGCGATGCTGATGCAGAAGAACATTTTGGCATGTCTGTATCAATATTGGTTTGTGGCGGTAGACCTGATTGATGCAAATTTTCAAGTCTTGGTTCTACCTTGACACAGACCCTTCCTACAGTTTGCTTTCAACGGCCGGGCATATCAGTACAAGGTCCTCCACCTCGGCCAGTCCCTTTTTGTCAGTGATACTTGCCTGGAGTTCGGTCCGGAAGTCTCTCAAGTAATCCTTAGACCCCGACCGGGCTATGTTCCCAAGGTTCCCACAACCCCTTTCAGGAATCAGGTGGTGAGCCTGCAAGTGCTGCCCCAGGAGGAGGCAGACCAAGCCTTGTCATAGCTGTGTCCGGAGCATGCTTTGCGCATCTACTTAGACCGTATGCAGATCTTTAGGCACTCTGAGCAGCTCTTTGTCTGCTTTGGCAGACAGTGGAAAGGGAACACTGTCTCCAAACAGGCTTGCCCACTTGATCGTGGATGCCATTGCTTTGACATACCAGGCCCAGGCCATTCCCTTTGGGAATTCGAGCACACTCTACAAGGAGTGTGGCATCCTTGTGGTCACTGGCCAGTGGCACCTCTCTAGCAGACATCGGCAGGGCAGCGGGCTGGGCAACACCAATACCTTCACAAGATTTTATAATCTCTGGGTTGAGCCGGTTTTGTCCTATGTTTTGTCCTGTGTTTTTTCGGTATGAACAGGTAAGTATGGTTATATGGGCAGCTGGCCGGTGTATCGCTTGTATATAGTGCCTTTCCCCTCCATGAGGCGAAGAGGTGCAACCCCCCCCCCCCATGCGAGTTAATGAACCCTTGAACTCTGGATGTCTTTCCTTTCTAGCCCTCTGGCTCACAAATTTGGTGGAGGAAATCGTAGTCGGACCCAGTACATGTGCTAGCATGCCCTGTACTGGGGTAGGTGCTCCACAGGTGCCAGTTACCCCAGTAACCCCCTGCGATGTATCTTCCGTGGTATGGTCTCCCTATTGCTAGACCCGCGTCTCCCTTGGGCAGAGCCCTCTCTGCCCCGATCGCTGTGTGTGGCAGCGGGGGCGTGGTCAAGCGCCCGTCCGGAGAGGGGGAGCGGTAAGGGCGCTTGCACCTGAGCTAAAATATGTCTAACACCTGTCTCTAATTTCAGTGAGCACGGGGAGAGCGGCATATAAGAGCCACAACAACGCCAGTGGAGGGGGAAAAAAGCCAGTCTAGTGTTGGCAACTGAAGTCCAAGAGAGTTTATGTTTATAGAAGAGAGTTTATGTTTATAGAGAAATCCTGTGTTTATTATAAGTAGTTTATGTTCAGTTCTGTACCTTTACTTTAGAGAAATTAAAAACCATACCTTTGAGTTCTCCATCCTGTTATCGTGTCCTTCTTCCCCTGTCCTGTCCAGTCCAGTCCAGTACAGTCTCATGTTACACTGGTGCCAAAACCCGGGACTAATAGTCATGGAAGGTCGCCCCGTAGAGTCCTCCCAGCTGACCGAAGTCCTCCAGTCCCTCGCTACACTCCATCAAAGCCACCAGCACTCCCTGCTTGAGCTCCGAGAGGACCAGGATCGACGGTTCTTTGAGATCATGCGGGCTCAAGCAGAGGACCGACTTGCCATCCGGAGCCTCCTCAGCCGGGAGGTCGCTCCCGCCACAGCCGCGACCCCGGACAATCATTCTCTGTTGCCCCCTCCCATGTTACAGAAAATGGGGGCGACGGACGACCCAGAGGCTTTCCTTGATTTGTTCGAGCGCACTGCGGAGATCTGGGCCTGGCCGCGCGACCAATGGGCAGCCCGCCTCATACCATTATTGTCCAGGGAAGCCCAACTCGCGGCTCAACAACTGCCGACAGCGAACCTCCTGGCCTACCCCGATCTGAGGAGAGCCATCATGCAACGGGTTGGTCGGAGCCCCGAGGAGAATCGCCAGCTCTTCTGGGCCATGAAGCTGGACTTCAGTTGCCAACACTAGACTGGCTTTTTTCCCCCTCCACTGGCGTTGTTGTGGCTCTTATATGCCGCTCTCCCCGTGCTCACTGAAATTAGAGACAGGTGTTAGACATATTTTAGCTCAGGTGCAAGCGCCCTTACCGCTCCCCCTCTCCGGACGGGCACTTGACCACGCCCCAGCTGCCACACTGTGTTTGTAGAGTTCCTCCGCTTCGAGGTTGGACCTACTGTCGTGCCTCTTCCATATGCCACTGTGAGCCCACGTGACGTATTTGAACGCCTTCCCCGATGCATATAACGAGCGTTAAAAGGACTCAGCTGAAAAATTGCTCTATGGAGAGAAAAAATAGAGAGAAAAGGCAGTGGATGACGGAGATACTCGACCAACCCGGGACATCGTATGCGCAGGCTACGGAGACTACCTATTGATTTCATAGCGATTTTTTTTCAAAACGTTTTCATCCTCTGAAATAGCTTACAATGGCTTTCCAATGATCAAAATATAAAACAACAATTTATTAAATGTCCCATTGTATTTGATATACTGTGAAAGATGCCAGAAAGATATGTTTAAGTTGCATTTAATGGACTTCAAAGCTCTTGTTAACTCTTGTTAACAGTTTTATATAGTACAAGTTTTAAAAGTACATAGATAACTATTCTTTTGGGAAATGCACTTTAGAGATAAAGTACTACTTAAGTGCTACTAAAGTTCTACTTAGTGTTTTCGGGAAATCCAGCCATAGTTTGGAAAAATGTTGAGTTGCATTGTTGACTTTTATGATACTTAAACAGTAGAGCCTTTTCTAAGCTTTAAAGTGAGGCATTATACGATGTCATTGTGTTATGTAGATGGACCAAGATATTCAATAAAACATCTCCTTTTGTGTTCCGCATAAGAAAGTATGTATTATGGAAATGACATGAGGGTGAGAATATTTTGACACAATTAATACATATTAGTGAGTAAAATTTTGTCACTATAAACTGTCATAGTATGGAAAGTTATGTGAATGAAAAATTATCTTTTTGTGTTCCACAGAGAAAATGACTGCATACTTGTTCGGAACAACATAAGGGTAATTAATGAGTAAACTATTCTTTTAATACATATAAAAACAAAAGCATCAAGTGAATGACCTGCCTAACAATCAAAAAGTGTTATAGGGTGGACATTTTCTTTAAAGGTTCATGCTTGTGATAAACTTGTTTGTAAAGTTTCATAAATATACATCTAAAGCCTTTTGAACTTGCATGTAGTTGAGTAGGTTTGAATTAAACATTTGATCAGGAAGTATCATCATGGTCCCCGAGCCATCTGCTGTACACAGAGGTCTACTTGCATGCAACACAAAAACAAATAACCTTTGAGTTTAATGACAGAGAGCTCCAAGCAACCTTACATGCAATCGACACAAACCTCATGATGGATTGCTCTTTTACTCAGCACTATAAACCGAGGTACTGAAACTTTTATTTCACTTATCACTGAAAATATAAACGGATTGCAGATGTGCGCACAAGTCTCTCTTTTTCCCCTGCCTTGTTTAAATCTTTAAATGGTATCATTTCTTTTTAATATATGTGCACCACTAGGACACCTATAAAAGATTGAGTCCTAGTCGCCTGTATCAGTATGTGCTCTCTGACTTCAGAGGCCAATACGATGGAGGTTTAGACTGCTCTTGCATTCTCATTAGGCTGCGTGATGAAAGCAAAGCATCCTAGTCTTACAGAACATTTAGGAGAGTCAAATCAATGAACTAAACAAATGCTGTGTCCTCTTATTTCAGATGTTCACAAGTCTTTGATCTGAAGTCTGAGTCAAGTCTGAAGTCTCTGATGGACAAGTCTGAGTCAAGTCTCAAGTCTTTTATCAAGGGTTAGAGTCGAGTCTCGACTCACCAAACATTATCATAATATCTTATTTATTTATTTATTTTATTTTGCATAAAAATCATATTTTCAAAGATGCACTGCACAGCCAAGAGTAAATACTGTAATTTCTCAGAAACTTCCACTATAATTCTACCAATAATCCAGTGGTAGCATCATTGTAAATATTAAGATGGGCTGTTATAGGTAATTGCATTTCTGACCAGAAAAATGTATTGTTTGTGACTCTGAAACCTTGTCAAGAAGCATTTTTTAAAAAAAGAAATCTATCAGTAATATTAAGTCAAAGTGATTCATTTACTATACACAATTCAAATTAACATTATCTTTTAACAAGAAATATATATTTCTCTCCCTGATTTCATCACTTCCTTGCACATTGCAAGGCTGAGATTTTATTTAATTTGACTGCTGACCAAATTAAGCTTATAAAAGCATTGTTATCTTGTTTTTAATTTAATTTAATGTAATTTAATTTAATTTAAGTAAAGATGCTGTATGACCCGTACATTTATAATCAGCTCAGAGAACAGAATGAAACCATCATCATCATATGATTAAATAAATGACCATCAACCATTTTAATCGTTGCGTTCCAAGTTAAAAAATTTTTTTTTAATTACAATATTGTCTGTATATGAAAGACTCATTGAGTTATTTTCCTCAGCTGGAGGGACAGGCTCTATCGTTATTTTCCTCGAGTTGAGTCGAGTCTGAAGTCCATAAAAATGTGACTCGAGTGCCCATCTCTGCAAACTTGACAATGACAGGTTAACTAGCATATCAGGTAACCAGCCCAGCTGTTGAATGATGAACATATTGTTTTTATAAAGCAAACATCTGCTATGCCACATTTTAGTGAGGCACTTCAATAGAGATGAGTGTGTGTCAAAACGTGGGGAAGATTCTGATTTTAAGTAATATATCTGCAGATAATGTGCAATTTGTCATGTTTACATTCTGCATTCATGGCGCTAGTGAGCTAACACACTGTATATGTCCATAATATGCGCCAGTTAAACTCTGTTATTGAATTTTATGATGACACTGATAGGACTACTGCAAAGAGTATTAATAGTCATAATACAGACAAAAAGTTATGATAAGAGAGGCATATCGCACTTATGGCAGATGTGTGAATGGCTTTAGGCTGTAGATTGCACATGAGTAAAGCAGTATATCAAACAACAGAGTGAATGGGCATTTAAGAGTATTTGAGTGTACTTTATTCCTTTTGTAGACTAATTAAACAAAGAAATCACTTGACATATTCTTGTCTACATGAACGATCAAATGTAGGTTAGTTTGCATCTGCTCGCTATTAACTGCATGCCGATGTGTTCGTGTTGACTGAGCTCCAGGTCTCACCTACCGATAATGTGAACCTATAGCAGTAAAAAAGGTGTTTAGCAGCTGGTACAAAGTTTTCTTGAAAGTTTGTGCTGGCAAGCTGTTAATAACCACCGAAACAAACTCATAAACACCTTCATTTTGGCCAGATTTTGTTCTAAATGACATCACACTCATTTGTTCTTTGGTTTCGTATGAAGTATGTGAAATTACATGACAGACATTGCCAGGGGTATAAAGTTACGAATACATATACTCACATTACTGTAAGTACTTAAGTAGTTTTTCCCAGGAATTGTACTTTTTAAGTAGTTTAAAAATTGTATACTTTTACTTTTACTTGAGTACATTTTAAGTGCTGTAACTGTACTTTTAATGCGCATTTTCCCACTGACTGTGTTTGCTACTTCCCTGTCCTGATTTAATTTTTATCCATCAACATGATTGTCTAGGGAGAGTCTCTTGACTCCCATCAAATTAAATCACACATAAAAAACTTGAATGGCAGCTGTAGATCTGGCACCACCTCTTATGGATGTGGAGGATGCCTCAAACACATTTCAACACCTGAACATCACGGCCACACATGAAAGGGCTTTTTGCAGTGAAAAAGGCCAATTTCTTGATCGTGTCATGTGAGTTTAACGTGCTCAAGCCAGATATCAGCATTAATCCTGGCTCTAATTTGAAGGAACATATAAAGGTAAATTTCATATTTCTGCTTAGATTCGGTGTCTATAACGTAGCCTGTAATTTAGCTATCTATCACTGAGATTATTGGGTTGACGTGAGAGATTAAGGCAATGTTATCAATAGGACTGGGTGATAAAACAATCTTGATGTTTATCTGAAAAAAGAGAGATGTCCTCGATATCAATGTTAAACTTTTGAGTAATTTTCTATACTTAGCTTATGTTCTACATCCAGACCAGGGGTGCTCCCTTTCAAAAGCTACACTTTGAAGCTGCGCTGATTTAGCGTGTTGGGACGTCTTTTAAGAGTGACCAGCTGTGAATATGTGTGCAATACGTCAATGAACCAATGCCCCAGTCCTTCTAGAAGGGAGGCTCAAAAACAGAGCATGGAGAATCATGCTCCCCCTCGTAGAGACTGTGCAAGACCTCAGGACCATTATATCCAGGAAGAGAAAGCCCTGATGGTCTTGCACCCAGCCTTGTGGGGTAGCCCCCCCAGCCTTGTGGGGTAGCCCCCCCTTGGGACGAGTCGCATGAGACATTCACCTGCACCTTCCCGATACCCCCATGAAACCTCTCCATTCCTGCCACCTCTGGTGTTTCGGAAGTTAGCGGTTTCCAGCAAAATGTTCGGTGTTCCGTTGCTTCCTGCCATAGTCCAGGACACGGAACACTCAATATTCCTTCAACATGGAGTGTCAAAATTGATACCCATCTCAGTGAACCTGGCAGTGTGGAAGCTACTGCCAGGTGTTTCTATGTGGGTTCTAAGAATAGTAGGAAAAGGCTACAGAATTCAATTAGTTCGTTGTCCTCCGCATTTCAACGGTGTGGTTCCCACTACCGTGAAACCGGAACAAGCATGTCTACTATGGAAAGTACTGCAAAATCTCTTGGTCAAAGGGGCATGTTCCCCTTCCAGAGAGAGAGTCAGGTTACTACAGCAGATACATCCTGGTTCCCAAGAAGGATGGGGGGTTACATCCAATTTTTAGACCTTCGAGGCTTGAATCGCTTAGTTAAGGTGTTCAAGTTTAAGATGCTAACTGTCAAGACGGTCGTGTCTCAAATCCAACATCACGATTGGTTGGTCACGATCGATCTCATGGACGCATACTTTCATATAGAAAGTCTGCCACAACACAGGAAGTTCCTGAGGTTCGCTTTCAGGGGCGAAGCTTTCCAATATTGGGTTCTTCCATTCAGCCTAGCCTTATCACCACATTCATGAAGTGCACGGATGCAGGACTGGCTCCTTTGTGACTCCAGGGCATCCGCATTCTGAATTATATAGATGACTGACTGATACTAGCACAGTCACAAGAACTGGCATTACAGCACAGGGATATTGTCTTAGCTTATCTGGTTTCTCTGGGATTGAGACTCAACATCAGGAAAGGCATTCTCTCTCCCACTCAGGAAACTACCTATCTGGGGATTGTATGGAATTCGATCATGATGTGGGCACAATTGTCTTCCGCTCTAATCTAGACCATTCAGAACACCCTGAGCGAAGTCAGGCTAGGCCAAGGTTGCACTGTTCGTCAGTATCAACGAATACTAGGTCTCATGGCATCTGCATCCTCTGTGATTCCTTTGGGCCTTTTGCATATGAAACCGTTTCAGTTGTGGCTCAAAGCCAGGGGATTTCATACAAGGGCAAGTCCCCTAAGGCAGATACGGGTTATGCAGCGCGTGCTTCGTACCCTTTCTATGTGGTTCAGACCCCGGTTCCTCACCTTAGATCCCACTCTAGGTGCGTCTTGCCGTCGCAAGCTGCTAACGACACATGCCTCCCTGACTGGCTGGGGAGCGGTCTTAAGTGGTCGTCTAGCTCAAGGGGAATGGGTGGGTCATCAGCCCGATTGGCACATCAACTGCCTCGAGTTGATGGCTGTATTTCTGGCCCTGAAATACTTCCTTCCAAATACCACCAGTATCTGAGAGGCTGCAATGTCCTGGTGCGGGTGGACAACACAGGAGTAGTCTCTTACATAAACCATCAAGGAGGTCTACGTTCACGCCAGCTGAACAGACTAGCACGGCAGATTCTCTTTTGGGCCCAGGGAAAGCTCCTGTTAATCAGAGCAGTTTATATCCCTGGATGCCTGAATGGGGAGCAGATTTACAGTCCAGACAGAAAATACCAATGGGGGAGTGGAAACTCCACCCCGAGGTAGTGAAAAAAATCTGGTTGAGATTTTACAGAGTGGAAGTGGACCTCATCGCCTCACAGACAGTGCAAAGTCCCCTCTACTTCTCCTTGAGTCACCCAGCCCCCCCCCCCGGGTCTGGACGCGATGGCACATACATGGCACAGAATGCGCCTGTATGCGTTTCCTCTGGTTTTCTCTGCTCATGGGAGTCCTGGCCAAATAATGTCTCTCCTCGATGGCTCACCTTGGGCGATTATGGACAGGAGGGACCTTCTGTCTCAGGCGCAGGGGACGATACTTCATCCCCGGCCCAAGCTGTGGAACCTTCATGTTTGGCCCCAGAAGGTTACCAACTGAGGGACACTGGACTTTCGCCTGAAGTCATCGAGACCATTCTGAGCGATAGGGATCCCTCTAGTAAGAAGTAGTTATGCCAATAAATGGGATGTCTTTGAAAGATGGTACATTGCACATAATGCAGATCCAGTTAACTGCCAGATTGCTTCAGTTCTGGACTTTCTGCAGGAAAAATTATCAGCAGGCACATGCCTCTCCACTCTCAGGGTTTATGTGACCGCTCAATCGGCTTGCCATGCCTTGATTGACAGGAGGCCATTGGGGAAACATCCTCTGCTCGCTCGCTTCATTCATGGAGCCACACGATTAAGACCTCCTGCTAGGACCAGGATCCCTTCATGGGACTTAGCAATAGTCCTTGAGGGTCTGGTTGAGACCCCCTCTGAACCTCTAGAGTTAGCGTCTGATGAACTTCTGACTCTCAAGATGGTTTTTCTTATGGCGATTATTTCTCTAAAAAGAATTGGGGATTTGCAGGCTCTGTCTGTCTTGCCATCCTGCTTAGATTTTGCCCCCAGGAATGGCTAAAGCAATATTGCAATATTGCAATAACCGCAATAGCCAGTGGCTATTCATTTGTCATGTGGGCTGTAACAGGAGGGCGGCCGCCACCAAGCAGAAAATGTCGCATTGGGTGAGGGATGCTATTGTGCTGGCCTACGAGGCGTGCGGTCAAGCTTCGCCAGTAGGGATCAGGGCTCACTCTACCAGAAGTAGAGTGAAAAAACAAAAGCTAAAGTTAAAGTGGAGATTGACCGAGCAGGGAGGAGAATTTATGATAAAAATGTACTTAAATATTGATCTGTTTCTCACCCAACCTATCATATCTCTTCTGAAGACATGGATTTAACCACTGGAGTAACATGGATTAGGCTACTTTTATGCTGACTTATGTGATTTTTGGAGCTTCACAATTTTGGCACCCATTCAGCTGAGAAATTCTAAAAATCTTAATTTGTTTTCTGCTGCAGAAAGAAAGTCATACAAATCTGGGATGGCATAAGGGTGACTAAATGATGAATTTTCATTTTTGTGTGAATTATTCCTTTGAAGCCCGATATGGCCCCTGTACCAAACAATTGCTCCACCGCCTCTATTGTGAAGGACATGACGTGCCAAGCGACCCTGCTTTTTTAGAAGGTTTTTTTTTTTTACATTCCTTGCATTGTTTTGAACATGTTTTATGCACAACAGTAACTCTCTCTGTGGACATGAAGGGAAATTTAGACATTACACATAAACTGATATTCATACATTACGATATAAAATGGGGATCATTGTATTGATAAAAACTTTATCATCTTTTAATTTCTGTTATCATGTCACCCTATTGTGTATGTATTTTTTCCATCAAATTCATGTAGTGTTTACAGTGTCATAGATAAGTGATGTATTTTAAAAGTTGTCAGTCACAAACATCTATATTTTTTATTCTTTATGACAAACAGCCATAAAAGGGAATGTAAATTGTGGTAAGAGTGCTACATTTTTAAATTGCAGCATATAATTTTTATTATAAAGGGGCATAGCTTTCGTAACTCAGTACTCATGAGTACTTTTAAATAAGCTACTCTTTTACTCTTAATTGAGTAGTTTTTAGGACAGGTACTTTTACTCTACTCAAACTACATTTTTTAAGAAGTAACAGTACTTTTACTTGAGTATTATTTTTCAGTAATATTTCCACCCCTGGACATTACACAAACTAGTCAAACCAAACTTCATCATGCAACAAAAGGATCTCAGGGCGGAAATTTTCTTAGAGTTAAAGATTGATCTAGGAATTTTAAGAATTGATTTAGTGATTGTTCAATTGAATTCAAAATTAATTGGAAAATCTGCTTTTTTACCCATCCCAAATCCTTTTTATTTCAAGCCATATAATTTTTTTTTTTTTTCTTTTTGCTGGGGTAAAAATACTTTTTTCACCAGTTGTGATAACTGTTCTTATATCCCAATATACAGAAGGGTTCAAAAGTCTGAGACCACATTTAATTTTTTATTTGTTTTTAAAATGAAAAAAAAAAAAAAAAACAATAAATTTTTTCCAAAAACAGCCTAAGAAGAAGAAGAAAAAGAAAAAAAAACAGCATGCAATGTCCATAATTTGCCATAACACTGTCCTATAATTGTTGATGTGACCCCAGTTCACCACTCTTTCACTCTGCTCACTGCAACGCTGAGAGATGGCCAAGTTAGTGCTGTTTGCACCTGTAAGGCTATGGGCCCCACCCAGTGAATGTAGAATACAGGTTGCATCCCATCAATGTGCAAGTGCCAGATTATGAACATTATCTCCATCATGAGCAGCCATCCGCATATTGCATGCTATTTGCGTTCCTTTGTGTACACTGTGCACTGTTTAACGGCGGCCATCCCAGACGTGCCTGGATTTGGGATCTAATTGCACAACGAAAAGCATCTTGTTTTGACACTCTCTCCCCTCTTTGTATTTCAGGTGTTTACTTGAGATTTTAGCAGCAGGGACTGCAATCAAATGTGATCCTCTTAAAAAAAAAAAAGGAATAATAAAAAACACGACACCATGCAGAATGCCAAACATTCCACTGAGATGTAGTGAGACATGGAGTTGAGGGGCAACTGAGCGCTAAGGGCTTTCAAAATAAACACTCACCATCCACACCTGTGGGACAGGGTCACTGGGGTGCCATGGTGAATTTTGCTACACAGCCAGCGCAAACAGTAGGTCGTTTCTTTGCCACATGTCAAGCAGGGCATCAACAGTTCCTCATCATCGTCACCAGTGCGTTATTACGGTTATTTTTAGCGCCGTGATAAATGTCAATTCTCGTAATTAACATGTGGAGCCACACCAAACAGTTGGGTCATGAAGCCGGACAAAACTCGACCAAACAGGCGAAATGGAAAGTTTATTGGGATATATTGTGGGACACAAAAAAGTTAAAGAGTTAAAAGGCATTAAATACCCCATGAAATAAAATAATGAGTTTTGAGGCTTACTGTTCATGCAGTGCAAATAATCTTATTCTTAACAAATATCTTTGTCTTGCATTCCCAATAAAAATATATAAAAATGCTTAAACAAAAATGACTTTTTGAAAAGCAACACTACGGAAGCTCAAAGAGGCCTTGCGTTATAATTTTTTTTCTGTCTCGTTTTCTCGTGATCTCGACATAACTAAGGTTGTTTTCTCGTGATCACGACTTAATTTTCTCATGATCTCGACATAACAAAAAGTTGTTTTCTCGTGATCATGACTTAATTTTCTCGTGATCTCGACATAACAAAAAGTTGTTTTCTCGTGATCACGACTTAATTTTCTCGTGATCTCGACATAACAAAAAGTTGTTTTTCCCTTTAATTTTCTATACAGTTTTTAATTGACCTACAAGGTATGAAGGAAAATGAGAGATCCTTGGCAGAAAAGTACAATTTATTATATATAAATGTAAAGTCAGGCACCTTTCACATAGGCTAAATCAAACATATTACTAAACGCCAGGCAGCACATCACAAACACTTAATAAACGCGTTTTCATCAATATAGCAAGACTCGCTTTATTCTGCACTCAACAGGCATCAAGAACTGCAATATGCGTGCACTCGGATCTAAATCGCTGCTGGCTTGACCGCAGTCATGCAGACGTCCCGGTCCATCAAGTTGGCTTGCAATGAAATTGACCAAACGTGCAGGGTCACTTTATTGTCTGGAATCTGGAAAGTTGTCAATGACAACCAGATATCCTTATTGAAAACAACTTTTTGTTTTGTCGAGATCTCGACAAAAATTAAGTCATGATCACGAGAAAACAACTTTTTTTTATGTCGAGATCACGAGAAAACAACTTTTTGTTATGTCGAGATCACGAGAAAATTAAGTCGTGATCACGAGAAAACAACCTTAGTTATGTTGAGATCACGAGAAAACAAGACAGAAAAAAAATAATAACGCAAGGCCTCTTTGAGCTTCCGTACAACACTGCAAAAGACATTTAGTCTAATTTTCAGTGAAGTATCATGAAAATAAGTGTATTCTTATTAAACTGGCAAGTTTATTCACTTGTTTTTCACTTTTTTTTAACTTAAAGTAATATATATATATATATATATATATATATATATATATTTTGCCAGCTGTGTCCCAAATTACACACTATGTGCTTAAACTATACACTATTCAGTTGGCAATGTAGAGTATGAATTTTCAAAGTATAGTATTGTCCAAATGTGAGACTAACATTTTTTTATTACACGGAAGTAGACACTGTTGTTCAACTGACAGAAGTGACATTTCAAACACACAATGTGTTGCCGCTAGATTCAGCATTAGCCAAACCAGTTCAACAATTATGTCTCAAATAATGGACATATTCACACTCTGTGGGGGGATGGTAAAGCATTCAACTCACATTTGCAAGGTGCTGTCTCCATAGAAGTTTCGTTAGTTGCCACATTCACCATTAATGCAGTTGTTTCTTTTGGCAGCATCAAAGCCAGGTAACCCTGCCCAAACTTCCTTTTTTATTCAACGTGATCACACGTAAAGTCGGAATGTTGCTTCCGAATGTTCCAGTACCCTGATGTCAGCCCCATTATGCCGTTACTGATAAGCAGCATCTTCCATCTGTGTTTACCAGGAATTTCAGTAAGCACAGACCGAGTTAAGCTCAAGAGAACCTCAAGAGAGAGGTGTTACAGTTAAGTAACCCAAGATCAACCTCTGAAATCACTGTGAGATCAGTCTGTTTCAGTAGTAGATACCTCAACAGAGAAACTCATCAAGTGATTTCTTGGGGTCTTTAAGTTCAGTACTGTGTATGTTTATTTTCAGTGGGTAACTGAGTAATTAGTTTGGAGGGGAGTTGAAATCAGTTATGGAATATTAGGCCATTCATCTTTTCCTGGACTGCTAGTGAACACAGGGTTGATTACTCAAGGCCAGTCAAGATAAAGGTCACAGCTAAGGAGGGAGTACCACATCACAGCAGGTGACTGTCACTTGAAATTACTTGGAAAGGAAAAACAGGGAAGTCAGCTACAATTTATTTCTGTCAACCATGTCCGGAGTCTTAATCCTAAATAAATTCCTGCTGTGCAATGGCAGGCATCACCCAGGCAGATTTTTCCAGTCACAAATTAAGCTTACTCAGTATCTTTATCCAAATCCCAGTCTAATATCCTGCTCATATGATCCAAAAGAAACCAGCAGTGTTGTTTTCAGTCAGCCAACTCCGTTCCATTCTCTCAATCCTTCACCCTTACTTCTAAGAGTACGACATGAAGTAAAAGCAGATGGTGAGTTTGATTTAGACATACAAAGCAGCTGGGTAAACTATGGGCATTGGTGTAAATCCATTCCGTGCTCTCTTCATCTCTCTCACTGGTCACAAACATCCATATTTGAGTGCAACAAAAAAGCCATGGACATACAACCTCCTGGACACGTCACTGTTAGGAAGTTTGTAAATAAGTCTGACTGTGATAAGTCAGTGATAACCTTGCTTAAATAATCCCCAGCAAAAATCAGATGGAGGCAGTCTGGTCAGATGATAGATTTTAGAGTGGATTTGTGTACGTTTTGGATGGTCAAGCTTAGGGACAACTGGAATGAAAGCAATTTGGCCTAATTTTCATTGATGATGCGTACTATAATGCTTATTACAATTTTATGCATTTCCAATCGCTTGCATTCTGTAACTGCTGCAATGCATTCACAGCAAACAGACACAACTTTCAGTTTACTGTAACTTGGTACTTTGATGCATTGATACCGCAGTTTTGGAGCCCGGTATGCCAGATAACCAGTCCAGCCCTGGTTGTAATGATCACTTCAGATCACAATGTTATTCACTGGTCATGTAGCTACAGGTCAGTGGCGGCTCATACTTTTGAAAAGCAGGACAGCACAGACATTTTTCTTTTTGCTCAAACAATTACATTTCTTAAAGAAAATAATAAACTAAGCTCAAAGGTCTATTTTTTTCAACAAATGAAACAAAATATCCAATTATGAAAGCAGAAATTAAAACCTCAGATTGCAAATAACTGCCATGTACCTCCGAGCCACTAAACAAGTCCAACAATTGTGCTTTTACATTTCATAAGCTGCCAGTCAAATACATCACTATTTTAAATTATTAGTTGTTTATTTCAAAGTATTGCATAAATTTGAGGAGTCAACCAATCATCATGTAGAAAAAGCCATGCTTCCAGGTGGTACAGTTATTGAAAGCCCAATGTCCAATAAACAATCAGATCTGTTTATAATGCAAACAGTTCCAATGCTCCAATACACTACCAGAGAAGCACAGTGACCAGGCGGGACACAAAATGATCAATCAATCTCGTCCAATCAATATCGCTCTTTACTCCCCTGAAATCTAATAGTACAGGCATTTTGCTATAGACTCCCATTGATGCACAGATTTAATAGCACTCTTTGAGCGAACATCACGCTTTGAATGTGTAATATTTTATGCTTTTATTCATTAAAATATTGAAATGCACGAAGAGCGATATGTAATATAGATTATTAAACTCATCATTGCCACTGTCCTCATTAAATTTTTAGAAAGCCTGTGCGCTTCTTGTTTAGTCTTAAAGCAGTTGCCACTGCTACGGTTTTTAAATTCAGTCTTTGCAAATCTAAACAAGTAGAATTTCTTAATACATTTCTAAACACATTTCTTAATATATTTAATTATTTAAGAAAATAATGCCTGTGTTGTCATTTATATAACTGTTGGAAAATATACATCTTTGGGCCAGCAAGAAGTTCTTTTGTTAGTACTACTTTCAGATTACATTTTACATTTATTAATTTGGCAGACGCTTTTATCCAAAGCGACTTACAAAAGAGGAATAATACATCATAAGCGATTCATCTAAAGGAGACAGTGGTATGAAAAGTGCTGCATTACAATGTTTCATTAGCATCAGGATAGTAGCATCCAAGACAGATTAGAGTGCAACAAGAATATATATCATTTTTGTTTAAAAGAATGGTTAAGTGCTCAAGTACAAGATGTGTTTTTAGCCGTTTTTAAGACAGAAAGTGAGTCTGCTTCACAGAAAGAGTTGGGAAGGTCATTCCACCAACGTGATAGTGAAACTGATAGTCCGGGACAGTGTTTTTGTGTGCATCTTTGTGTTGATACAACAAGGCGCCACTCATTATCCAACCAGATGAATGCTGTTATCCAGGTAAAAAGAGGAACAAAATTTAATTGGACATTTAAAATGGGAGTTGTTTAATAATTCCTGAGATAATTTTATCAAGATTGCTTCGTTTGGATTGTGGCAGAACAGACACAGGCAGAGTGGTGTCAGCAACTTTGACAGATAAAAACTTGGCTTCACTCTTTCTATGTGTGTGTGTGTGTGTGTGTGTATGTGTGTATGTGTGTGTGGGTGCGAGACTAGGAGAGAGAGCTCTGTGACCTTGAGAACTTATACAAAAGCAAATAATAATGGATAAAAATAACCACAACAGAAATTTTACAGCTATCTGTGTGTCTATTTTTTTTTTTTTATTTGGAGCATAACCTCTGACTGGAACGCATTTAGCATAACCGTGACATAAACAATACTCAAATATTTGTACAAGTTATTTGACACATAGTTACACATATCATTTTAACCTGTATATCGATGTATGATCAAATTCAAGGAATAGCGCACAAACATTCTGATTAATGAGGGGACAGTTTGCTCACATGTGACTTTTACTAACAGAATTTTGGTCCGTTTTGAAATGTTGCCTTATGAAAGCGAACCGAACAATAAAGAAAATGCAACATTGTAAATATTTTAGCCCCTGTTTTGGAACAAATCAAGCTACATGTCTGAAAATGCCCTTAATGAACATTTCCTGCAATTTCCTGGCTCATGAAAGTTGCCAATTAAATCTCAAATAATTCACAGATGCAAAATACATCTCTCTAGCCTACTTACTGTCCATATGAATACATCAAAATAGTTTGGAACTCAAAAGCTTTACCAAACTGAAAATAGGAATGATAAACTTCAAAATATAAAGTTCTAATGACCACATAAACTCAAATGTTTCATTTTGGTCAAATCGGTTGACATTCTTCCAACTCAAACCACAACACAGAATCAGACGAAAATGCAAACAAGTTCTGAAGTTGGTTTAAATGAAATTGCACTGGCATCTAAGATGTCTCTTTTTCGAAGCTGTGGTGCAGGGCAGAATAACTGTCATCTGTTTTTAATGAGAAGGCCCTTTGTTTGTGGAACTCATTGGAAGGCTGTCTGACAGATCGTTCTTTCATTTTTTGGACAAAATAAACAGGAAAAGGGGCCGTGTAACCAGAAGCCAATTTTTTACAAATAATATAATCAAAGCTTATATGGAGTAAAATAAATCTGAAGATATGCTCAGGTGTGTTCCTTTGCCCTTGTTAGCCGAATGTGCTCTTATTGTTAGCATTACATTCATTGTAAATATTTCTTATGTTGCTGGTAGCGTGACTCACATGCAAACCCACTCATAACAGAAGACCTGAAAGATGTAGACGTTAAACTAACTTTTTATATTCATGCAGCTGTGGTGTAATTGTTGAAACACTGAAATGTTTGTTGATATGATTGACCGTTTAGGTACAGTATCAAAGTTTGATGCCAAGTAACGTTGTTTGCCGAGTTTGAACACACTTCTAGATTTAACCTAATTAAATCTCCAAATGAATTTGGCAATAAAATATCGAAATAGTTTAAGGAGCTTCAGAGGTATTGGCAAGGTTCAAATGATTCCTTTTAAAACACTTCTGACAGTTACTCACAGATGGTGCGAGGTGCCATTTGTTTGTTCCAGTAGCTGTTCCAATACTCCTTCACAGTAAATCCATAATTTTTGGAAAGTAAGTATGTTTAAAGAAAGTATGTAATGTAATGGCACCCTCCAGATTCATTTGCATCAACATTCAAAACACCCAATCATTTTCATAATTTACTCACACTCATGTCATCCCACATGTGTATGACATTACTTTATTCTGCAGAACATAAATGAAGATAGAAAATATTTAGAAAAATATTTCAGCTCCGTTGGTCCATTCAATGCAAGTGAATGATGGCCAGAACTTTGAAGTTCCAAAAATCGCATAAAGGCAGCATAAAAAAATCCATACGACTCCAGTGGTTAAATCAAATGTCTTCAGAAGCTATATGAGAGGTGGGGGTGAGAAACAGATCAATATTTAAGTCCTTTTCTATTATAAATTTCCAATTCTACCAGCCCTCCTAAGTGCCATTTAAAGAGTTCTTCATCTTTTGTTTTGACTATTCACATTATTTGTGCAAATCTCTACCTAATGGGCAGGGAGGAAAATGTATAGTTAAAAAAGGACATAAATATTGACCTGTTTCTTACCCGCACCTCTCATATCACTTCTGAAGAATTGGATTTAACCACTGGAGTCATATGGATTACTTTTATACAGACTTTATGAGCTTCAAAGTTCTGGCCACTATTCACTTGCACTGAATTGACCAACAGAGCTGAAATATTCTTCTAAAAATCATTGTTTGTGTTCAGCAGAACAACGCAAGTCATAAACATCTAGGATGGGATGAAGGGGAGTAAATGTTGAGAGAATTAGTATTTTTGGGTGAACTATTCCTTTAAACGTTTTTCGATTAGGTTGTGTAATTGCGTGTGTGGAGTGGTGGTGGTGGTGTATTGGGCTAAAGCATATAACTGGTAATAAGAAGGTCACTGGTTCGATCCCCACAGTTACCACCATTGTGTCCTTGAGCAAGGCACTTAACTCCAGGTTGCTCCGGGGAGATTGTCCCTGTAATAAGTGCACTGTAAGTCACTTTGGATAAAAGCGTCTGCCAAATGCGTAAATGTAAATGTAAACTCTATTTTTTTGTTGTAATTAGTATAAATGTCTGCATTCCAATTTGATATCATGACCCTATTGATATCCTCATGCAAATTGTGCTACACAAATATCACTCTATTTTAAGTATTTCTGCCACTTTGAGAAAAAAAATTGTTAAATGTTGCATTGATTATAGTTACAACACATTACCCACTTTATAATTTTACTCCCAAACAAAGCTCTGCCTAAAGTCTTGCATATGACAAATGCGAAAATTCACATTTTCAAAAATTCAAATTTTAACAAACACACAATAATGTGTTTTAAGGCTTTTGTCTATCTATCTTGTAACATTTTAGAACTTGTAAATAAAAATATCATGCATTACAACAAAAGTTATTTTGTGATTGTGTCAGTTTGACTGTGAATTATTTAAAGTGAATTCCAATTCAAAGCTGTTACTCAAGGGTTTGAGACTCACTCATGAATCTGTTTGATCAATTCACTAACTTCTTATGCGCTGCAGGATTTTTGGGTTGTCACCTAAAATGTTCAAACTCAAATTTAAAAGCTCCCTGTTCACACATACAGTGACTAATTTCATTTTATTTTATTTTTTTACATTTTAAAGATAACCCCCTAAATTTTAAGAAATTGCAATAATTAATAAATAACATAGAACATGTTTACAATTTTATGATAAATATACTTTATTAAAATATATATATTTATATATATATAATTATTTCTAAAGTTTAAAGCATACAGTTTCAATTTTGTGTTCTCTATTTTTGAGCAAAAAACTTATTTTATTCCACTGGAGAGCAGCAAATACTAGAAATAATAATTTTTCCTTTATCACCTTCCATCACTGATCTGAAATGTAGGTGGTGCTCTTGACATCTTGATTTCTGAGTTGACTAGCCCAAAGCCCAATCTAGGTGTCATTAGAAAACAGAGAATCCCAGCTTTACATTAATGTGTAACATTTCATCTTCAGTAGATGGGAACCTATTTCGCTGATGATTTGTTTTTCATACTTTTTCTATCAAATATCATATTTTGTTCAATTTATCTTTTTTTTTTCCTTTTTTTTTTTGTACACAAAATTGGATTATTCACCCAAGCAAGCTCACAAACAAGTAAACAAGTAATTTATTAAACTCATTTTAAAGCTAACAACCCAAGGTACGATTTTATATAAAGTTTGAGGCTTTGGGCTTACATATCAGTGGTCAGCACAGAAAAGTGATGATTGCATTTTATGTCTTACCAAAATAAAATTTCACTTTGTGATATTTTTGAAAATAATGAATACTGTTATATTTTGGCAACAAATTAAACTATACAGTTACTTTCCTGAGAATGAGAGCTTTCATTCGACATATGACTTGTCTATTTAAGCCCATTGCGCAAGTGCAATTCTACAATGTAACCTCTAGGTGAGGTCAATTTGTGACACAAATTTTTTCAGGCCTTATTTTGTTATTTTACATAACTAAATTCAAAAGTTATGGGATTCCCTAAAAATTTCAGATTCTAAGCTTTCAAACAATACCACATATGCCTAACTTTATTATTTTAGGTGATAAAATGGCCTGCCATATAGTGCCTCCCCATGGACCCGCTGGCGGTTCAGCAGTGTAAAGACCCGGCTCATTTGTGAATCTGACATAGTCATACTGTATGTTTATTGTTCCATGCAACCAGCAAGGATTACAAAAGTAAAATCCATCATAATAGATCCACAATGTTAACTCAAAATTGTTTATTTTTTGCCATGAAGATATAGATTCAACAGTGGGGCAGAAAACATTGCCATGTTTTCAGCAGGGATGGTTAAATGTGAGCATCAATGATACAGAATGGATCGTTTACTTACTTCAGTATTTCAGACACAAATGGATCCACAGTCAAAAACCGATACAGAACTACACATTTCTATAGATGAAACCAATTGATCAGCTTGCTGGTGTGGTTGATAAATAATACAAGAGGGCAGTTTTTTTATGTGTCAGAATACTGACAGCAACAACTGACCTTGTATAAATGCTTCCTCTACATCCCAGAAAACTGATACCAAAACCACCATGTGCCATTGATCACAGGGATATGATTTTGCACTCAGCAAATTTCTCAAGTTACAAACGGGCTGGTTCACTTCTCCTGAATGCAAGTGTGGGTTTGGTGCTTGGATGAGGACATTGAGCTGAATGGCTTTGGCACTCTATATGGGATCTGAGAGAGGTCCAGGTATGCTAGCATGTATAGATGCTGCACAATGGAGTTACTGTTTTAATCTTCTCAAAGACTTATGAAGCTTCCCTTGACTTCTGGTTCAACACATCATCCCCTCTGTTATCACACTTCTAACACCCATTAAACTCTGCAGTAAATACATTCCAACAGAAGCCCCCCCTCAAAAAAACTTCTCAAAAAACATCTTACTGAAAAATATGAAAAAAGGAGTCATAAATTCAGAAAACAGTAAATGTTAAGACAACGCTTCACTTCCTGCGCCATGAGAAGCAGTTGAAGCTCAGTTTAATGGCTCTTAAAGGGGTAGTTCACCAAAAACGAAATTTACTGACCCTCCTGTTATTCCAAACTTAATTTTATCTTGAAACACAAAAGCAAATATTAGGCAGAATGAGGCTTTAGTCATCACACTTTTATTGTATGAAAAAAAATATGCAATGAAATTGAATGGTGTCTGAATCAAGCATTTTGCCTAACATCTCCTTTTGTGTTTCATTGGTAAAAAAATGTTTGGACAACATAATGGTGAATAAATTATGACAGAATTCTCATTCTCATTGGGTGAACTATCCTTTTAAGCATACATCTAAAATTTAAAACAAGTGTAAAGTTTTGACAGGGGTACAATGCCAGGGTAAGAAAAATAAACTGAATTTAAGATATATTGTCTGAAAACAAGTCTTAATATCTTGCGCAATTTTTCTGCTAAATTAAATGTATCTTTCATATCGACGTTAAGATATTTTTCACAGCAAAGAAAATTATTCTTTGCTGTGTAGTTTACAGTTATTTATGACATAGCTCCACAAAGCAGTTTCCTCCAGGTCTAAAACTCTACAGGCCAAACATTGTGGCGCCTGACTACAGGATCAGCTGTGCATTTTGTAACTCTGCTGAACAAGCTGACAATTAATTGCAGTTGGGAAACTCCAGCAACCAGCCTAGGGCACAGTCAGACAGATTTGAGGACACAGATGAGCTGGGTAAAGAACAACACGTGATAATGACTTTGCTAATGGTCTACCAGAGGTCCATCTAAACCTCGAATGCTGAGAGATTTATCTTACGTCAATCAGTGCTTTCCTTTGCTGTCTACTCTTTCTCTACCATGAGTTCTTCATCATTCCCTCATTCCTCCCCATCCCTCACGCGTTTCTTTCATTCCTCTCTTGATCTGCAGACGTCTGCAGACCCCCGGCACAGAGTCTCATCTGTCTGTCTGTCAGTGGCTGGGTAATTGGAGTTGTTTAGGAGGTCATCTAATACAGGTGGGCGGGGGTAGGAATGTGTGATTGACCAACTATTATGTCTTCCCACGCCTGTGCGGCCCAGTGATCGCACTTGTAATACTACTGGTTATACAAGACTGATTATATACCATATGGCTACAGGTCAAACCTCAAGAGAAAAAAAATCGTATTAAAGCTTAAGTGTTTGATGTAAAAATACGTTCTTCAATGTTAAAGGGATAGATCACCCAAAAATGAACTTAAAAATATTGACATTTCAAACCAATATTACTTTCTTTCCTCCGTGGACCATAAAAGGAGATATTTTAAAGGATGTTTCGTTAGCTGATTTCAATGGCACTTGGTAGAGACTAACTTTATAACTCAAAAAGGCATCCAAAAAACATCTTATATGATTTACAGAGCAAAATTGAAGTTGTTTTTAACACTCAAATCAAATTGCTGGTCAACTCCTGTAAACAATGAACAAATATAGTGAGACATCAGTAACATCAATCCTCATTTGGTTCTTGAGCGTCTAATGACACAAGAACCAATGAGGTGTTACCATCAACAGCTGTTGTATTGAAATCAGTGAACAGAATATCTTTTTAAATATCTCCTATTTTCTTTTGCACAGGGCTGTGACCACAATACACTTTGGGTGGGGATGGGGGGAGGAGTCAACAGTCAGATATGGCCTAATTGGTAAGCTGGCTAAGCTTGTGTTACGCTCCTGTTCTACCCACTCCGTACATGACTCGAACCGGTGTCTCCGTCATGGGAGGCGGGTGCGTTAACAAGGAGGCTAAAGTCTACAGCCTTTAGCACCAGTCGCTAGTGCACCTCTTGAGGTCAGGAGTGTGAGGTTTATACACATTGCACAGCTATCTATCAGCTTGCTCCCATTACACTAACCCCCCCTAAACCTAACTCCTATCTGGGCCACAGCACCATTGTTATGTTCCTGTTCTACCCACTCCGTACATGACTCGAACTGGTGTCTCCATCATGGGAGGCGGGTGCGCTAACAAGGAGGCTAAAGGCTACAGCCTCTAACATCAGTCGCTAGTGCACCTCTTTAGGTCAGGAGAGTGAGGTTTATACACATTGCACAGCTATATATCAGCTGGCCATTACACTTGCAATTCCATTTGGTACTGCTAGTAGTGCAGAAATTACTATTCAGCATTAAAGGAATAGTTCGCCAAAAATGAAAATTCTCTCATAATTTACTGCAGAACACAAATAAAGATTTTCTGAACTTTGAAAACTTGTATTGTAGGTCCTTACAATGCAAGTGAATGTGACCAGACCTTAGAAGCTTAAAACAAATCACCTAAAGGCAGCATAAAAGTAATCCATTAGACTCCAGTTGTTAATTCATATCTTCAGAAGTGATATGAGAGGTGTGGGTGAGAAAGTCATTTTTTATTATAAATCTCCACTTTCACATTCTAAATGTGAAAGTGCAGATTTACAGGAAAAAATGACTTAAATATTGCTCTACATTCTCACCCACGCCTTTCATATCACTTCTGAAGAGGGTGAGTAAATAATGAGAGAATTTTTATTTTTGGGTGAGCTATTCCTTTAAGGACAGTTCATTGTTTTTATATTTTAAGTAGAGTTCACATCATGTCCTATGGGAGACAAACAAATAAAAATAAATAATACATTAAATTCCTAAAGTGTTCATTAGAACTTACTAAGCCATATTTTAGAAGCTGAGACAAAGGTGTTTAGACATATATGTCTTAAGTGGTAAAAGAACCCATGTGAAGAATACAATTTCTAACCTAAATGTACCAATGTTCATAGAAACAAAAGTAACAGAGTTGGTTTACTAACAGTCTGTTCGAAATTGATTGAATTGTCTCATGTTTGTAATGCTTTGATTAGACTGACAGTGGGATATGGGATACTTCAGATGCCTCTGCCTGAACCTTGGACTTGGGATATACCTCACCGAAATGACTGGCCGGTTGAACTGCAATGCACCTAATCTCTGCCTGCGTCACCGTGGTCTAATGATGGACTACACTCCTGAAATGGAATATATAGTCTATCAATTAATTGCCAACAAAATGCTTTCATCAGCCAACTAAACTAACTGTTTAGCCAGGGGGGAACTGGCCCCCACAGTGAGTCTGGTTTCTCCCAAGGTTATTTTTCTCCATTAACCAACATCTTATGGAGTTTGGTGTTCCTTGCCACAGTCACTTTCAACTTGCTCACAGGGGTTCTAAATACAATAATTATTTAATTATTTTAAAATTATTTTAAAAATGTACTATCATATTTATTCAAACTGCACAATGATAACTCTAAGACATTACAGATATTTCTGCTTCATTTTATGTTAATGCATTATTTTCTGTAAACAATGTTATGAAAAGTGCTATACAAATCAAAATGACTTGAATTGACGATGGATATGATTCTATTTATAAAACCTGTCAGCGGTGTGAAACAGACAGTGTCTTTTAGTTTTGTGTAGTCTAAAAGTGTGAGCTGATATGTTTTTGTGTCCATGTCATTTTCTGGCTGGTGTGTGTTTGTGTATTGGATCTCTGTCAGATGTAATCATCCTGATGGCACTTTATGTGTCACTGTAAACAAAGAAAGGAAAAAGAGAAAAAGATATGGGAATGAATAACAGACAGAAGCCACATCTGCATGAATGATTGTGACAAGTAATTTATAAGATTTGAGCCAAAGCATGTTGTACGATGAGCAAACTGGTTGTGTGAAGGGATGCTGGGACAGACATTTGATATTAGACACATTCAAATTCACAGAAAAAGAGTGGCAAGAAAGTTAGGAGTGACGTGGATAACTCAAATTAAAAAAAAGGTGAGTAAACAATTATAATTTAAAAGGATAGTTCACCCCAAATTTTTATTTCTGTTATCATTTACTCATCCTCTTGATGTTCTTGTTGTAGAAATAATTGAAATTTTTTTGAGTACATTTGAACAGAATTTTCATTTTGGCATACAATGCAAGTAAATGGCGATCAGACCTTTGTAGCTCCAACATAAAGGTGATCCATATGACTCCAGTAGTTAAATCTATGTCTTCAGCAATATAATAGCAGTATAATAGACCTTTTTTACTCTAAATCTCCACTTTCAATTTAAGATGTGAAAGTGAATCTAAACAAGGCACCACATGTGCTTTCAGACGTAACAGTACAAGTGAAAGTGGATATTTAGAGTAAATAAAAAAAAATGACTTTTTTTTTTAATCTGTTTCTCTTCTTTTTGGAGCTACAAAGTTCTGATCAACATTCACTTACATGGACCTATAGAGCTGAGATTTTCTTATAAAAATCTTAATTTGTGTTCAGCAGAATAAATATATCATACACATCTGGGATGGCATTAGGGTGAGTACATTTTTTAACTATCCCTTTAAGTAGATTTATGCAAATAATGGGAGGTTTAGAACAATGGCTGGGCAGTCTCACTTTATATACTATAGGGGTGATTTTTTTATATTAATATTTTTTATTGAAAAAGGAAATTAATCACCAATCAGAGCAAGTCTGTGAGCCTGTGGCAATATGCCAAAGAATACTAAATATTTTCTATTTGACATAAAAAAAACAAACTCAGAATATAATGAAAAAATATTACATAATTGTTCAATAAAAGAGAAACAAGTTAATAAAAGATCACAATATATCACTGTTACTATACACTAAACATAAAGAATCTAAGAAATATCATAACCAAAATATCGATATAAAATCATAATGTCAGGTCCCTACTGATTTCTACCTCTCATATTTACCTGAAATGGTAGAAATGTGTTGATTTTGTTATACCTTATACTTTACATTTTCATGCCAATTTGGAATGCCCAATTCCCACTACTTAGTAAGTCCCTGTGGTGAATCATTTACTCATCTCAATCCGGGTGGTGGAGGCTTCTAAGACCGTCAATCCGTGCATCTTATCGCATGGCTCGCTGTGCATGACACTGCGGAGACTCACAGCACGTGGAGGCTCATGCTACTCTCCACAATCCATGCGCAACTTACCAAGCGCCCCATTGAGAGCGAGAACCCCTAATCACGAACGTGAGGATGTTACGCCATGTGACACCCCCCTGCCTAGCAACTGGGCCAATTTGTTTGCTTAGGAGACCTGGCTGGAGTCACTGAGCACACCCTAGATTCGAACTTGCGATGCCAGGCGTGGTCGTCGGTGTCAAGCTTTATGTTATTTAGATGTGAAAGCAACGAAAAAGCATTGAGTAATGCAAAAATACAGAGCGGGACGTGTTCAAAACTGGTCAAGACATGGAAGAACTTATTTAGGGGTGTTGTTAACTCTGAAAGCTTTGCGTTCTTGCATTTGCCTTTTGTTAAAGAGATATAAATATTAATCATACCTTGATATAAGATGATAGAAAAATTTTTGGTCACACCACCCACTCCAATTTAGACCTATTGGAATAGACAGCAGGTTCAAAGATTTATAGAATTGTGAGGGGGAAACCATATGTGTAGTGTTTATTTAGGAGGTCGTGGCGAGTTGTGAAACTTTCTATCGGAACAGGGTCATGTGGAAAGGTCCTATGAGCCATTCGGGCTCTTGGGGATAATAATCACCATTTATAACCAACTTACTTTCACATATTAACCTTTAATACACCCCAGTGGTGTCACTCCCAAATCCCAAGAGATAGGATTTGAAATATGCTTTTACATATGCAACACGATACGCTGACGTTATTCAGGGGGATATTTGTTTACGCATTAAAAAGTGGAATTTTAAACAAATTCATTCTGTTCTGCCAGCAAAATTATACAAGCATACCTGCTTTTCTCCTCACAAGTATAAGCAAATCAGCCAGTTGTGATAACGCTACTGAGGTGAGATCTTGTTATGTGGGGGTTTGTTGACATTACAAGAGGAATTTTTACAGAGCAACTCAGGCTGTTTAGCACATGCTTTGTGTTCTGTGGCTCCTGTTCTGAATCTGTAAGAGGTCCTTTTCCAAATAGTCAGAGCCAAGACTGAGTTCAGACGTCAAAGGGAGGCATGAATGGAAAATACCCTCTTCACCCTTGCTGGCTGTTTGCAAAGACAATACAAGTATCCAGGAAACTTAAAAGGAGAAATGGAATATTGGAATACAAATGTCTACTACTACATAGACTTCAGTTGCAATGTCAAGCTCTGTTTATTGCACGCAGATAAAATCTGCTCATTTGGGGAAGGCAAGGGGTGTGGAAATTGTGATAGAACCCTGGGCATGCTTACTCAAGTCTTTCTTCACTAGATGCTAGGGGGTTTTTAGGGATGGGTACAGTCTGTTTTTCCATGCCGCACTGCTCTGTGAAGTGTACCAGAAGTCTCAGCCTCAGCCTCATGTTCATGGACCAAACGAAGTCCATTCACAGTCATATATTGCACCCAAAAATGGAAAGTGCTAGTGATATGATGAAAATTACATGACAGTATCAAACTTTTTGCAGATTTACATTATGAGGTTCATCACACATAATGGTGAAGTGTCCAATTTGTGGCCCTAAAACTGAGTTAAATGTATTCTTAAACACATGAAGCTACTGGTAAACACGTTAAAGGCTAACCTTAAACCTAAACCTAGTCAATAATGTCAGAAAAAGCAAATGTGACTTGAAAAACAAGAGAGCTCTTCAGGAACAGTACCCAGGTTCTTTGCATTGCAAAGTGCAACGCTCAATCAGTTAAGCTACTGCGCAATTTGATCACATTTGAACAAGGTTGTAAATGTACTTGGTTATGTAATGCGAACATTAAAATGAATCATCTTACAAGTCATGCTTTGTCAAGTGTTTTGACATCATAAGTTAGCATTGTGTGAGGAACAGGGTGAGAAATAAGTGTTAATGAACATATAATCAGACGTTTTTCTCCTGATTTGTGTGAAAGAGAGTAAAAGTCATAGTTTTTGTACCACCTCTAATGTTAATTTCACCAGAAAATACGTACAATGAGCCATGTAAAAATAAATTAGCAAAACTGTAGGAATAGTAACATGATTCTATGAAACCAGGTTGGTTAACAAAGTCAAGTCAAATATATTTGAATAGCGCTTTTCACAACAGGCTTGTCTTAAAGCAACTGTACATGAAATTATGCTTTATAGAAAATTAATGAATATAATGTGAATATTAGTTATTTATGTTTAGAACTATTAGTGGTTAAAATGAGTAAACTATGTAAATGTTGTGGGTCATTGATTAAAAAAAATTATTTTATATGAACTATACGTTTTAGTGTTAAAATCAATGAAGTCATCCCAAATTAACTGAGGAAATGCAAAATGATTTTGGCCGATGAAGACTTTTGTTAGTGGTTAATTAATTGTCTATGTAGTTTAAGAGAGTGAATCTAATTGTCCCTCCTTTGACCAAGTTGATATAGGTATCATTCTGTGAGGAGCATCGATCACAGTTCCAATCACTGCTAGGAAGATTATTCCATAGTGTTGGAGCCAAATATTAAAATGATCTCCCTTCTTTTGTGGATTTTGATACTCTCTGTATTGTTAACAGGCTAGAGTTTTGCGATCGTAATAAGCACTGGAGCTAGACCATTCAAAGCTTTGTAAGTAATTAACACAATTTTAAAATCAATATGAAACTTAACATGTAGCCAATGTAATGCCAATAAAATGGGGCTGATATCGCTTTACATGTCAGACAGGCGGTCTCTTTCTGTCTAAGTGGGCAGTTCTTGGCTAGAATAAGCTGCAATGTTGACTAAACTTTATGCCGTAAATCAAAAGTCTCAATGCAAAAAAATGTTTCAAGATGAGTATTTTTGTCTTGCTTTCCATTAAAAATATCTAAAAATTCTTAAAAATGTATTTATTTAATTTACGAGCAAACTGGCATACCATTTTAAGTCTTGTTTTGAGAGAAATCTAAAAATATTTAGTGAGATTTATGCTTAAAACAAGAAAAAACTGTTTACCAATTGAGTAAGAAAAATAAACTTAATTTAAAGAGAAAACAACTTTAATATGCTTACCCCATAGGCAGATTTTTTTTTCTTGATTTGAGTCTAAAGTTCACTAAATTTTGTAAGATTTATCTTAAAACAAGACTTTCTTAACCCATTTTGCTTAACAAGTAAATAAATCAAATTTTTATAATGTTTAGATAATTTTATGGGAAAACAAGACAAAAATACTTATAATAATTTTTCGCTGTGCTGTCTGTGTGAGACGACAGTTACAGTAACTAAATCTTTGGAGTTGTGTGGCAACAAGAACTGGAAGCAGCTGTCTATATGAGTCATTACCTTGTCTGGAGGGGATCTTAGTCTGTGAATTGACCGTGGAAGACCTGAGTTCACAGACAGAAGTGACAGTCCCATATATCAGTACTCTCTTCCAAAATTGTGCACACAAACTAGCTCTCCTCCTCATTTGTTTTGCCTCTGACAGCCACTAAAACTGAGACTAGTAATTATAAATTGTCACTTAGTGAAGGACCAACACCTTGATGACATAACCTACCTCATAGACTAAGCAATTAATCAAATAAAGTACAAACTATCAAAAACCTCTGATCAACTCATTATAAAGTTAGTACGTGTTTTTTTAAAGAATGCTCCAAATTTAGTTGCCATTTGTCAATATTTCAATTGCTAGTACATTTAGTCAGTAGTAGGCTATAATATCTGATTTGAGCTACAAATTCTGTTATCATTCCCATTCATCTGAAAGGCAGTTTCTCGGCTGGTACATGCAAATAGACATTCAGGCTACATACAGAATAGCATACTACAATAATTTTCTGCCTTTTTTATAATCTGCAGACATAGTAAAATTAATGTGGTAGTCTGCAGGTAGACTCACAGGAGAGATTTCAGACATTAGAATGTTTTCCCCTTTGCATTTACAGTAATTTCCACTGAAATGATCAGACTTTTGCATCCTGAGGGATGTCTGTGTTATAAGTCATTAGGTCACACCACTGGGTAGTATATTCCGCCATTGGCACAGACCAGCTCTTAAATTCCAGTGATCTGCAGTATTGGATTACAGACTCACAGTGGTGAAAGTACATACCTGCTTTATTGCAGCTCATCCATTTAGTTTATGCCTTATTAAATTATGGACCAGGCGGAATAATAACAGCAACGACAGACAAGTCTACCTGCATCCTCCTTCTCCCCACATGACCTACATGTACCCTATGATTATATTGTTTTAATTTTAAGCAAATATGCATTTTTTGTTTGTCATGAAAAAGATGGTCAAAAGTGTCTGAAACTGTAAAGCAACCACTGTTTAAGCTGAAATCACAGTGTTTTAGTTCACATTCTTATGACAGAACTGGGTCAGAATCTACATCATGAAATAAATCTAGTTGAAAATAACTTTATGGCAGAATTTACAGTCATTTCTGTTTATGTGCTTAGATACATTGCACAATCACAATTTTCACAATCACAGAAAATAGTCAGGGTTTTGACACCTTGAAATCATAATTTTAAGAGATGCCTCCAAGAAATACCTGTGCAATATTCCCATCTGGCATTTCTTGAATGCTGAGCCTATTTTCTCACTATCAGTACTGACTGTAACACTTTAATCAGAAGCTAATACAGAAATACTGTAAACAACAGCAGTAATTTCTGTTTTCAAACAATAGAAGGCTACATGATCCACGGACATGTAATTTCCGTAATTGCAAACAATAACCACACACAAGCTTATACTGAATGACTAAATGCATTACACAATTAATGTAATTATTTAGGATATGTAAAATATTATACGATAAATGATATGTTAAATGACATACTTAACGTCTCGGTTACGTATGTAACCTCCGTTCCCTGATGGAGGGAACGAGACGTCGTGTCGAAGAAGCGACACTAGGGGTCTCTCTTGAGCGCCGAAAGATACCTCTGATCTATGAAAAAAGGCCAATGAGAGTTGGCGAACAGTATTTGCATACTCCGCCTCCGGATACGGATATAAAGGCGAGAGAAATACGCTCGTTCATTCAGGATTTTTCTGAGGAGCCGGGAGTGTTCCAGGCATCTCAGCGGCTCGGCTCAGCGATGTGGCCGGGAAGACACGACGTCTCGTTCCCTCCATCAGGGAACGGAGGTTACATACGTAACCGAGACGTTCCCCGTCTGTCGCTCACTTCGACGTCGTGTCGAAGAAGCGACACTAGGGGTCCACTTCAAAACTCGCCATGCGCTGAGCCGTGTACGTGTACTGCTGACACAGAAGCGGGCAGGTATTTTGCACGTGCGCAAGCGACCAACTGTGTTCAGGCTGCACGTACTCTTCCCCAATGCCCCGAAAAAGCGTCAGCATCCTTTTGGTTACCCTAGGGGGGAACAAGGTGACGCTCCCAACTAGGGAACGGGCCAGGCCTGGCTGGGCCTCTTTTCTCTCTATGTTTTCTCGGCATAGAGCAAGAGCAGCCGGGGCCCTTACCGCATCAAGGGAAGGGGGTCTTATTCCAAATTCCTATTCTTAGGGGGAAAAGACCCTGCGGAGGCCACACCCGCCCAACAGGGGAGGTAAAGGTGGCAAAATACATCACATGGCCACTTAGGCATGTGGAAGGAAATGGCACGGTGGTAGATCCAACCTCAAGGAGGGGGGAGTTGCTACAACACGGCGACCGGAGGGCAGCGAAGGACTGCCTAAGGGAGACGCGGGTCAGCTCGTAAGGTGACCGTGCCGCGGAAATACACACAGGAGGAGTCCCGTAGGAGGCCTGATCTGTGGAGCACTTATTCCAGTAGGGGTAGCCGGAGGTACCCGTAGTGGACTGGACCAGCACGTTCCTCCGATGAACTGCTGCGGGTCCGAAGTGCTAGGGAGGAATCAACCAGGGACCTGGGTCCTCTGGGGCAAAAGCGCACTGTTTTGCCTCGGCAGAGGGAAACGGCGCTGGAACAAGCGGTTCACCCGGTCAGATCGTCGACGTGTACCGAGTTCTACGGGCTCGGACCTGAGAGAACACGGGACGAGACTGACTCAACCCTGAGATCATAAGGGTGTTAGGTGCTGCCCAGCCCGCAGCTCTGCGAATGTCTGCTAGGGAGGTGCCCCTCGCCAGTGCCCATGAGGATGTCACGCTCCTAGTGGAGTGGGTTCGAACCCGTAAGTGGGGGGCATGGCCTGGGTGTGATAGGCCAACTGAATGGCATCCATCACCCAGTGAGACACCTCTGTTTGGAGACAGCGTTCCCTTTCTGCTGGCCCTCCAAAGCAGACACAGAGCTGCTGAGAGCGCCTGACGCTCTGGGGGCGGTCCAGGTAGGCACACAAGGCACGTACCGGACACGACAGTGAGAGGGGCTGGGTCTGCCTCCTCCCGGGGCAGCGCTTGTAGGTTCACTACCTGATCTCCAGAGGGCATGGTAGGAACCATGGGCACATAGCCCAGTCAAGGTCTTAGGATCACATGAGTATCTGCCGGACCGAGCTCCAGGCAAGTGTCGTTAGTAGGGGACGCTTGCAGGTCCCCGACCCTCTTGATGGAAGTGAGCGCAATCAGCAGGGCCATCTTTTCAGGAGAGGGCCCAGAGCCAACTGATTCTAGCGACTCGGGGGGGATCTCTGAAGACCGGCAAGGACCACCGAGAGATCCCCAGGAGGGGAACAGGTTTGGCCAGGAGGGGTTTTTAACCTCCGGGCACCTCTTGGGAACCTGACGATTAAGTCGTGCTTACCCAGAGAGTTGCTGTCTACTGGGTTGTGGTAAGCTGCAATAGTGGCAACATACACCTACGAGGTGGATGGGGACAGCCTCCCCCCCCAACCTCTCCTGTAGGGACAGGAGCACAGACCTAACTGCGCACCTCTGTGGGTCTTCTGCCCGGGAAGAACACCAATTCACGAACAGACGCCATTTCAGGGCGTAGAGTTGCCTGGTAGAAGGGGCTCTGGCTTGGTTGAACGTGGCTACGACCGTGGGTGGTAGACCAGCTAGATCTTCCGCATCAGGGACCAGACGTGGAGGTTCCAGAGGTCTGGGTGCGGATGCCAGAGCGTGCCCCGTCCCTGAGAAAGAAGGTCCTTCCTCAGGGGAATTCGCCAGGGAGGGGCTGTCGCAAGGAGTATGAGGTCCGAGAACCAGGCCCGGGTGGGCCAGTAAGGAGCCACGAGAGTGACTTGCTCCTCGTCCTCCCTGACCTTGCACAGCACCTGTGCAAGAAGGTTCACTGGGGGGAATGCGTACTTGCGCAGCCCCACCGGCCAGCTGTGTGCCAGTACATCTGCCCCGAGGGGAGCCTCTTAACGGGCGTACCAGAGCGGGCAGTGGGAGGTCTCTCGGGAGGCAGAGGGGTCTACCTGGGCCTTGCCGAACCGTTCCCAAATCAGCTGCACCGAGTGGGGTTGAAGCCTCCACTCTCCGCCAGACAAGCATTGTCATGACAGCGCGTCCGCTATCACATTGGGGTTGCCGGGGATGTGAGTGGCACGCAGCGACTTGAGTCGGTGCTGGCTCCAAAGGAGGAGACGACGGGCGAGTTGTGACGTGACGGGAGCATACGCCGCCTTGGCGATTTATGTACGCGACCGCAGTGGTGCTGTCCGACCTGACTAGGATATGTTCGTCCCGAATTAACGGGAGAAACTTCCGCAGGGCAAAAAGGGCGGTCAACAACTCGAGGCAGTTGATGTGCCAACGCAGCTGGGCCCCTTTCCAACGGCCTGAGGCTGCGTGCCCGTTGCAAACGGCGCCCCAACCCAATCTGGAGGCGTCGGTTGTGACCAAGACGCGTCTGGACACCTGCTGTAGGGGTACTCCAGCCCGTAAGAAACAGAGGTCTGTCCAGGGGTTGAATGTTTGTCGGCAGGCGGGGGTGATTGTTACCCGGTGCGTGCCGCGGCGCCATGCTCGTCTCGGGACTCGGGTCCGAAGCCAGTGTTGGAGCGGTCTCATATGCATCAAGCCCAGCGGCGCGACCGCCGCGGCGGATGCCATATGCCCCAGGATCCTCTGGAAAAGTTTTAAGGGGACCGCTGTGCCCGGCCTGAGGGCGGCGAGGCAGTTCAACACTGACTGAGCACGCTCCTTTGTGAGACGTGCGGACATTGAGACCGAGTCTAACTCCATCCCGAGAAAAGAGATGCTCTGAACTGGAGTGAGCTTGCTCTTTTCCCAGTTGACCTGAAGCCCCAAACGGCTGAGGTGCCTGAGCACCTGGTCTCTGTGAGCGCATAGTAACTCTCGCGAGTGGGCTAGGATGAGCCAGTCATCGAGGTAGTTGAGTATGCGGATGCCGGCTTCTCGGAGCGGGGCAAGAGCTGCCTCTACGACTTTCGTGAAGACGCGAGGGGACAGAGACAGGCCGAAGGGGAGGACTTTGTACTGATACGCCTGGCCCTCAAACGCAAACCGTAGGTAGGGGCGGTGTCGGGGCAGGATAGAGACGTGGAAGTACGCGTCCTTCAGGTCTACCGCTGCGAACCAATCTAGATGCCGGACGCAGGTTAAAATATGCTTCTGCGTGAGCATTTTGAACGGGAGTTTGTGCAACGCTCGGTTGAGAACTCGCAGGTCCAAGATTGGTCATAAGCCGCCACTGTTCTTGGGTACGATGAAGTAGGGGCTGTAGAAACCCTTCTTCATCTCGGTTGGAGGGACAGGCTCTATCGCGTCTTTGGCCAGAAGAGTCGCGATTTCCGCGCGCAGGGAGTGGGCGTGTTCGCCGTGTACTGCGGAAAAGCGGACGCCCATGAAGGGGGACGGGGGCCTGGCAAACTGAATTGCGTAACCGAGTCGGATGGTCCGGGCCAGCCAGCGAGACGGGTTGGGAAGTGAAAGCCACGCGTCCAACCTCTGCGCTAGGGGCACCAAAGGGACGATTAATTTGACGTACCCGGCGGGGCTTCGCAGCGGGGCGGAGCAGGTAGGGCAGCGTTGGGCGGCGACGGGGCGACCCGCAGCTGAGGTGCTGAGAAAAGACTCAAAGCACTTACCTTGCTCCGCACACCCGGCGGGGGGCGGGTTAGCGACTGAGGAGGAGGTCCTGGGTAGGCGTCCTCTAGACTCGTCGGAACCGGCCGGCCGGGGGACAGTCGTGGGGCTGAAGACGGGTGGTCCGTGTCCAGGAAGCCAGGACTGTTGTTATCTGGGGGCAAAGTGCCGTGAGAACGGCATTTGCGGGCCAGGTGACCCAGAGACAAAAGGAAATAGCTCATTACAGAGAATATGAGAATGTGAAAATTAATTCAACAAGAAAAGATTCTCCTCCCGGCCCTCCACCGGGGACGGAGCGGTCTTACCAGCCTCCGGAGCTAACATCTTGGTCCCTGGGTTGAACGTCTACGGACAGCCTGGGAGCCTTCCGGGTCCTCGAGGGGGTCCGTGAGACGGGGGCGTCCGTTCCCTGCAGCGTGCTCGACGCTGGGGCTGAGAGCTGGGCCCGGGTTGAGGCGGAGCAGGGTGTTTCATAGCCGCAGGAGGACGCCCTCGGCGAGCAGACGGGGCATGGCCCATGGCGGCAAGCTTGCGGCGGGGCAGGATGTGCAGTGGCCTCCGTCTGCCTCACCGCTGAGGACTGCTGGGCAGAGTCGTCAACGGTGGCGCCGAATGGACGGAGCTGGGAGACGGGGGTGTGAGAGAAGGTGTGCCTTGTCTGCCTCCCGCATTTCGACCAGGTCCAGTCCACAGGTGTGTTTCTGGACCACAAGGGGTGGCCATCGCCTGTTCGAGTGCCAGCGCTTCTGACCTCCGTGGCCCGGGGGCGCGGTTGGTCATCCAGCGCAGTTCCTGCAGCACATCAAGAACAGGACTACCCAAGGTGCAGGTTTTGAAGTGCCTTGGCCTGGCATTGGTTGCAGGAAGGGCCGTGGCGTGCAGAGTGGAAGCGGTCTGGGACCGTTCCACCGCGAGGGTAGTGAGAGCGGAGGAGCGAAAAAGCCTTGGCTTAGCTCAACTCGTCGTGCACGTCCGGGAAGAAGGGAACGGGGGGGGGGGGCGTGGCTGTGAGCGGCGCACCTGCCCGCGGAACCGATCAAGTAGCCCGGGAAAGCATAGCGGATCTCCGTGCGTCAGGCTCAGGCTGGGCGGCAGACCCGAAGGTGGCGGCCCAGGCGAACGATCAGCATCCGATGCCGCTGTAACGCTCTCCGATGCAGCGGTGATGTCATCCAATTCTGAGGCAAGCAAGCGTGCCGGGGAGGCGGGCGGTTCGAGGGGGTTTACCCGGCGAACAGAGCCCGTCATATTCCCCAAATCGCCTTCATCGCCCGCAGCGCCTGCGCCGATCCCGTAGGAAGAAGGCGGAGCGCGGGGGGCGGTTGAAGTGGCTTTCTCTCATTACAAAAGAAAGCTGTGCGACCGCAATGCTATAACGGCCATGTTCTCACACTGAGAAGATGAACCATTGGAGAGAATACTCATCCCGAGCTCAGACGGAAGCAAGCAAGCAAGCGTGCCGGGGAGGCGGGCGGTTCGAGGGGATTTACCCGGCGAACAGAGCCCGTCATTGTCCCCAAATCGTGTTCATCGCCCGCGGCGCCTGCGTCAATCCCGTAGGAAGGAGGCGAGGCGCGGGGGGCGGCTGAAACGGCTTTCTCTCATTACAAAAGAAAGCCACACGACCGCAATGCTAGCAAACAAGCGTGCCGGGGAGGCGGGAAGTTCGAGGGGATTTACCTGGCGAACAGAGCCCGTCATTGTCCCCAAATCGTGTTCATCGCCCGCGGCGCCTGCGTCAATCCCGTAGGAAGGAGGCGAGGCGCGGGGGGCGGCTGAAACGGCTTTCTCTCACTACAAAAGAAAGCCACACGACCGCAATGTTGCCATGGCTATGTTCTCGCACTGAGAACATAAACCATTCATAAAACACTGCTTGCATGTGATCGCAGCCCAGGCATGCAAGATAGTGTTTTATGACCGAGAGAGGTGGGGAGAAAACACCGCATCCAGAAACTACACAGGGGCGGAAATTACATCTTTAAAAAGACGCGTCCTGAAAAGGACGTTCAACGCCGCTGTGTAATGCTCTTTCAGAGAAATAAACTCTTTTATGGAGAGAATCACTCTTTCAACTCTTTTAACTCTGCGCTGTCGAAGCGCCCAGGGGCAAACTGCACGCCGGCAGTGAAGAGAAAAGCCGCTGTAGTGCGCCGTAAATCCAACAGCAAAGCAGAGCGTCAGAGGATCAGAAGCAGGATCAGTTGTGTTACTCGCAGCTGACTGCATACACACGACCATCGGCTCCGAAGAAAATTACTGAATGAACGAGCGTATTTCTCTCGCCTTTATATCCGTATCCGGAGGCGGAGTATGCAAATACTGTTCGCCAACTCTCATTGGCCTTTTTTCATAGATCAGAGGTATCTTTCGGCGCTCAAGAGAGACCCCTAGTGTCGCTTCTTCGACACGACGTCGAAGTGAGCGACAGACGGGGAACTACAAATGCTTAGTGCTTTTGCTTTTTTAACCATATTAAATTATACATGTCATTTAAGGAATCTTCCAGATTTAAAAATAGATTCTGCTCTATTGAAAAAATCTGGGCATAATATTGATTACCACAGACAAAAGTTTTGTACATTTATAAATATCCAATACAAGTCTAAGGGGCAATGCATTCCAGAGGGTTTAAAAGCAGAAATGTGAGGCTCATATTTTTGTTCATGCACTTACACTCACCGAGCACTTTATTAAGAATACTATGGTTCTAAAAGTGCCCAATGTCGTCTCCTGCTGTTGTAACCTATCTGCCTCATGGTTCAACGTGTTGTACTTTCTGAAATGCAATTCTGCTCACTACATTTGTACATACTGGTTATCTGAGTTACCGTAGCATTCTCCGTTGATCTCTCTCATCAGCAAGGCTTTTCTATCTGCAGAACTGCCACTCACTGGATGTTTTTTTGTTTCTGACAAGATTCTGAGTAATCTCTAGAGACTGTTGTGTGTGAAAATCCTATGAAAACCACAGTTTTAGAAATATTCAACCAAGAAATCATGCCACGGTCGAAATCGTCTTGGTTACTGATGTAACCTCTGTTCTCAGTTGGAGGGAACGAGACATTGTGTCAATGTAGTGACACTAGGGGTTCACTCTTGAGAGCCCCAATCAACTTTTCTTTATCCAGAAAAGGCCAATGAAAATTGGTGAGTGGAATTTACATGCCGATCTCCGCCCCAGACATACGGGTATAAAAGGAGATGGAGTGCACCACTAATTCAGATTTGTGCTGAGGAGCTGAAAGAGAGTCCCGGCATGCCAGCGGTCAGTTTAGCTCCATGGCAGGAGGGACACAATGTCTCATTCCCTCCATCAGGAAACAGAGTTTACGTCAGTAACCAAGACGTTTCCTGTCTGTCACTCACTCGATGTTGTGTCGATGTAGTGACACTAGGTGTTCCTATACGAAATACTGAAGGTGCTGAACAGCGTCACGATGCATGGAGGAGCAGACATGGGCAGGCTGCTGTGTGAATCGCATCGAGCGCTGCACCACGTCATGACCTTCTAGCAAGTTAGGTAAGGCGCCTCCCTGGTCCTGTTAAGGGTGGGAATAGGCACTTACCCGAGGAGGCTACAGGCGGTGGCCTTTCATGATTTTGTACTAAGCAATTTCCTGCCAAGCACCTGCTAGAATAGTGCTGGGGATGTGCTCTTCACTCTGTTGAGGGGAAACACAGGGTTCATAGAGGGGAAACCAAACAGTGGAAACGTATCATACGGGATAATCACCACGTATGGAGCACTGAGCCCGAGTACAGGGGCTCACCTGAAATGGGGCATACCACGAGTTCTGGGCCTGGCGGCGTTACTCCTCCACCGAATTTGTCACTGAACAGTGCTTAAGAAATTAAAGAGTCGTTCAGTATTCACCAGTTGCGGGAAACTGTTGTGGATAAAATAGCGCAGATTATCACCTTGAAAGGGGAAGGCACTAATGCAAGTGATACACCCGACTGGCTGCCCGGTCTACCTGTTTTTACCCCGTAACACTCGGGTCGAAACAGGTTCTATGCGCAGGTTGTAGAACCTCGCAAAGGTATTGGGTGTAGCCCAACCCACTGCTGTGCATATGTCTGTTAGAGAGGTGCCCATCACCAGTGCCCATGAGGACGCAACAGATCTTGTGATTGGTAAGCCAAATAAATGGCATCCACAATCCAATGGGCCAGCCTCTGTTTGGAGACAGTTTTCCCCTTCTGCTGCCCTCCAAAACAGACAAATCTTGAGACCTGCTCTAAGGGAACCCCTGCCTGTAGAAATGCCAGATCTGAACAAGGGCTGAAACTATGCAGGCACGATAGCTTGTGCTGGAGTGGTCTCATATGCATTAACCCGAGTGGGAGTACCGCCACCAAGGCATATGCCCCAGGAGCCTCTGAAATTGTTTGAAATTGAAAAGGTTTTCAGGTAGGCCAGCACCGACTGTGCATGCTTGTTCATAAGGCATGCCATTATGGTGACTCCATACCGAGAAAAGTGATGCTCTGCTCAGAACTACCCAGGATGGATCGGGTCGGGAAGCAGCCACGGTGGCTCTCTGCTTCACGAAGAAGGAAGAGAGCCACAACCGCAAAGTTCTCATGGGCATGTTCTCACAGTGAGAACATGAGCCCTCCACAAAAGCTGCCTTGTTGTGCTGTTGACCCCAGCACTCGAGACTGATTTCGTGTCCATCCGGTGGGGAGAGATAATGGCCACAATCTGTAGTACAAAGGCGAAAGGACATCTTTAAAAAGATGCCAATCGTTCGCTCTTTTAGAGAAAATATACTCTTTTGAATATACTCTTTTTTACAACTGTGGACTCAGCCGCCGAAGTGCCCAGAGGAAGCACAACACTCGACCGTGCGAGGGTGACCGCTGATACACTCCGTAATTTTAGCAGCAAATAGCGAGGTGACAGAATGAACACACATGTATGAACTTCAGGTTTTTACATTACAGATGCAATTCCTGTGGGTGTTTGCTTTGGGAATTTTGTAGGAATATCAAAAAATAACAATACATCGATTATTGATCAGCACATTATTTTCTCAATTTGTTTGTAAAGTATTGAAAAATATTTAAGGGGGTGATATAATGATTGCTGTACTTAATACTGAAGCCCTGTCACACACTGGACAAGGAGTGCCATGTTGCAGGTAGGATGAGTTATTACAAACATGACTCGCTGATGCAGTGCAGGTGGTGGTCCAAAGTTGTGAATCTAGTCACCACACACACAAAAGTTACCAAGGTTTATGTACTCAAGTTAAGTGACGTTGGTGAGTTTGCAGGTTAGTGTATGAAATTTGTGTAACTGTGTCACTGGTCCTACTTGACCCACCTGAGCGGAATTTGACCTGCCGATCTTCAGCATGGGACGCACTGTCAAGGAGGCTATAAAGCCATGAATTCTAGACTCAGTCGCTAGTACATCTATTAAGGCCAGGAGAGTGAGGTTTCCACACTGCCCAGGTTTCACAAACCAGTTGGCTACCATTACATCTGCACAAACTGAATGATTAGAAAAGGCAACGTTTATTAAGCTATTTCTCTGTGCAGCCTTTGAGGCTGAGCGCCACCTAGTTTCTACATTTAGAATGCACTATGTAATTCGCCAGATGCTTCCAGTGTTTGACCCCTTTAAAGTTTACTGTCACTCACATTTTACCAAAGTTTTGGTGAGAAATATGTATAAAGAGACAAAGACTACTGTGAAATGTATAGCCCTATTAATATATACATATATATATATATATATATATATAAAAAAATGCAGATAGATAATAGATAATTGATTTACGATGTGTGAAAAAGGCATGGATCCCAAGCCTAGTACTTTAATTTGCAGATAATTACATCACATCCATTTCTGGTTATACTTCTTGAGAAAATTACTGGTTTCACCTGCTTCAAATGGTCATGACTGGAGTCAAAAAATTGGATATATTGTATTTTCTCAGAACATTTCTCAGAAAAGGCTGGATATAACATTTCTTAGAAAAGAATCATACATCAATACAAATTCACAATAAATACAAATAAATAAAAGTACTTTATTAAAGGTCTGGCTTAAATAAGCCAATGTTCCACATAAAACTACATTTCATTTCTCAGTGGTTTCTTTTTTTTTTTTACAGTACTTGCTCCACTATAGCAGGAATCCGAGCAAATTCCAGTGAATGTGATCATGGTTCTCAAGAATTCAAATAAACAGACACTCATGAGTAACAGGTTTAAGATGTCGCATGTAGACTCCCCCCTCCGTCTTGAGCTGTGTCAGCTGCACTGCTGTCATCGCATGTTAACAGGAAACAAAAAAAGCGGCCGAACATTTACATCACAAGTTACATGCATGTGCCAAAGCAGTCTGCTTCAGGACTTGGAAATAATTACTTAGAAAATAAATAAAGAAAAAGCATAATATACAATTCGATGAACACATAGACAGATGCACATCAAAAACCTGGAATGCAGGATAGCGAGGTGTGAGTGGCTGCGGCCTTAGGGCTCCACAGATTTGATCTGAACACAGTGAGTAATTGTGCTCTCCTCTTTAAGAAGTTACAGTCAAATAAGGTCACCTCCATCTGGTGTTCTTTTATATAAACACTGGTGTTTTATATTTGGAATTAGCTGCCAATCGGATGGTCAAAGATGCCAAACAACCCTAAAATGTTGTTAATCCACTCTCTGGTGCAGTAGTACCATTGTGGTGATGCCACTACAAACGTCATAATACATATGCTCTGCAGCTTGAGGGGGAATGTACTAAGAATGAATTGCGGCCATTAATAGAGACCTTTTTTTGCACACACTCTCTGCATTGTTCTGTTTTGTCACTAAATAAATTAAGAAAATCAGGTAATGCCATACATTTTGTGCAGGATGCATTTTAAACGGTTCAATTCCAAATCTTGCAGGTCGGTTTTGAGAAAGGATGCACCAAACAATGCAACACGCGACATACATCACTTGCTCAGCCCAGTAAGCATGACATTGTGGCCTATACTACTACTAGAGGGTGAATTATTTGTAATTTTTACCATTTGGACAAATGGAACAACCTGAGGCACCTTCCCCCATCACGTCAAGCCGGAGAGGACAAACATACTGCAAATGTATGTAAAAACAAATTAAACATCAAATAAAGCTGTAAATGCAAACGTAACGTGATTTGCAACAGCCAGACAGTATGTGGTGCTATAGATGCGATTCTGCAAGCGCTCAGTTTAACTCACTCCAACATAACGGCACTGCATCTTCACGTAGTTGCTTGGTAATTAGTGATTTGTGTTGCAACACAGCACCAAAGAAGTAAACAATCAATGATACTAACGATTTCTCACTGTAGCAGTTTTGGAGATTGATCTCTCTTATATTTTGAATTAATCTCTGTGTGTGCATTGCTCTCATGGTGTTTACATATATTACTATATGTAACAATGATCTTTGATAGCGACAATCAAACTATTTATAACTGTTTTCAATGCAAATACATGTGTCAATTCCACAATTAATATAAAATGATTGTGATTTTACAGTGCATGTCATTAGTACACAACTGCAGCATTTAACTTGTAAAAGTGTTACAAGGGGCACTTTAAAAAATATATATCATTGATAAGATGGGACAGATCAGACCAACTATTCAATGCATCTGGATAAATGCCAAGTTATAATGCTCTTCTTCAAGATTTGATGAATTACTGCAACCTTGATTAATAGGAAATGTACAAAGACATCTGTTTAATAATTTTGCTTTATGGCCTGCTTTCCATGGGTGGTAATATGGTGCTACGTTTAATACGTCAGGCAAATAGGCCTCACTTTTGTAAATAAAGCTAATTTACATAAAAAGAGGTGTGTTTGCACTGAAAATATTGACAATAACTGGATTATATTAGATTAGTGAATATGATGCATGTTTTTGCACTGGAATCCAGCTGGGAAAAGTTGCGCAACTGTTTTGTGAATTCACCACCGAGTTTTCCTCCCTCTCTCCATCTGAAGAAACAAATTAAGTTGTCACTGTGACCACAATCACCATCCTCCATTACAATATAAAGAAAACTGTTTTCATTTTGTGTTCGTGCAACTGGAACAATGAAGCTTTGCCTTGCAAATTCCTTTTAAGATTATGGAGCCAGCACAACAATAAATTTAGCACTTTATTCCCTGAACAAATAAATAAGATGCGTAATGGAGAAAAGTCCACAGTTACACTTTCACTCTCGACTGCCTCGCTAACTAATTTTTTTATTTATCTGCTCCCAGGAGCCTTCCTGTCAAGATGATTGTGGACAATGGGAGCTCACCTTCATTCTCCTCCATAAACTGTTACTGACCCTTAAATGGGCAATAAATTGTCCCATTTAGCGCGAAAACAACAAATCTGGAGGGCTGCTTACAATCCACTCTTAGTTTCAAAGAAGAAATGGGGAATGATGATGTCACCAATAAAGGAAACAAAATACAAATGCAAGCAACAACCTACTCTACTTAGTTTACTTAGACGTGAGCTTCACACTCGGTCAAACTTTGATCGCGTTCACATTTGCTTGATAGAAATAGTTTACCCAAAAATATAATACTGTCATTATATAATCACCCTTGTGTTGTTCCAAACATGTATGTCTTGGCTTTATTCTGTGAAAACTTGACAAGTTTGATATCCTCCTTGTAGCTCTTATTGGCGTGTTCATGAGAGGAACTATCAATGTCCCATGAACTGATGTCATTTAAATGATTGGTCCGGTTCACAAGATAATTCTTTCAGAAACCATATATCTCTACTTCTCTTATGAACTCCCATGAACATGGCAGGGAGAGCTACAGCAAATGTCAATATTTTTAGAGAATACTGACTTAAATTTTGGACTGTTTCTCACACGAAGCTATTGTATGACTTCATAAGACTCATAAGAATAAAGTGCAAGAGTCATATTGACCACTTTTATAAACCTTTTATTATTCTTTTTTAACGTGGCTTATACATTCTTAAAAATGTCTCTTTTGCATTCTTCAGAAGAAAGAAAGTCGTACGTGTCTGAAGTGACATTTGGGTGAATAAATCAATGAATTTAAATTTTTTGGGTGAATAATTCCTTTGAAATTGATTCTTGATCATGTCAAAATGACCACTTTGGACTAGAATCAATGTAGGTAAGTTTTGTACCTACTGTAATCAATCAGCCATGTCTCAGCATAGAATTATTACTGAAGTTACTCTCCCATCTCGAGCATGTGCTGCAGGCGAGTTTCCTTTGGCCGTCCAGGGCCCACACAAGGGCTCTGTCCAAGGCAGTGACCACGGGGGAGATCGGTGATAATGAGAGCCACATGCTCCGCACAATTCCTATACTGTAAATACATTTTCACACTAATAACTCACAGAGAGCGTGAGAAAAGTGTCAGATGCCCTTCACCCATTCTTCACCTCTCTCTTCTGTGCTGCAGATGTTGAAAAGTGTCTGTGTATTATGTCAGTGGTGAGTAAGGTCAGGGGCCCGGGGTCCTAATCAGGAAAATGTCCAGTTTTAAACTGCACAACATTTCCTGCTTTGTGACATATGTAAAGTGTGTAAATTCTAGCCACTTCTAGCACTATATGGATTCACAGAAATGACTGTTTCCAAACAGGTTTCCCAAACACTACTACTGCTCCTGTCTGCAATTTTTTTAACAAACAGGTAGTTCCACCCCAAACTTATGCCTTTGGTTGATCCAGATGTTGACATGTGAGACCCCTTTTTGAAGTGTCGGAATAGTTGCCTGTGTATATTAAACTGTGATAGAAGAATATCTAAACATCGAAAAATTACACACCTCATCATGAATACAATGTAAAATGAGCACAATATATTAATATAAATGTAAAACTAAAGCTTAAATTGTTCCGTTTTGCAGCTGTACACATCTGCAGACAGAATAATCATCAATGCTTTCAGTCAATCGGTGACTCTGTCCAACAAAAAGCAGCTGGTATTTAAGAAAAGAGGAAAAGTGATTAATATTGTCTTTCAGCTCCCTGTACCTCTGGTAACTGTAGGGTTTGGAATCTCAAACCAGTTCTTATTCAGTTCTTATTTTGTAAAAAGTACTGGAACTAAATTAATTAATTAATCAGCCTATTCTTGCTGGTTAAACTATTGCAATTAAACCATGCAACAACACAATAAGATACGTGCCCAAGGTTCCTACGACCCCCTTCAGGGACCAGGTAGTGAACCAGCAAGCACTGCCCTGGGAGGAGGCAGACCCAGCATTTTTGTTGCTGTGTCCAGTGCGTGCTTTGCCTAAATATGTGGAACACACGCGGAGCTTTATATGTTCTGATCAGCTCTTTGTCTGCTTTGGTGGACAGCGTAAAGGGAACACTGTCTCCAAACAGAGGCTTTCCCACTGGGTCTTTGATGCTATTGCTTTGGCCTATCACACTCAGGCCGTGCCCGCCCCCTTGCGGGTTCGAGCACACTTGACGAGAAGTGTGGCATCCTCGTGGGCACTGGCCAATGGCAACTCCCTAGCAAACATCTGCAGAGCAGCGGGCTGGGCATCACCCAATACCTTTACGAGATTTTACAATCTCAGGGTTGAGTCGTCTCATCCTGTGTTCTCTCAGGTCCACGCTGGTGCGTCCTGTGGGATTTTTTCATTTAGGGGCATACAGATATGTATAAAACATCATTAGAGACTATAAAGGGTCTACTTTTATTTATGTACACTCACAATAACAACAAACCTTGTGCTTTTGTAAAATAAAGAAAATAAAAAGGGTGCGCTGTCTCTGGGTTTGCGAGCATATATCTGAAACAAAAATGAAAACTGAAACTCCACAAATACTTATCACACAAACATGAAACATATGTCTAAAGAAAGCTTAAAATATCTACTTTGAAATAAAACAATTCAAATTTAAAACAAATATTCTACTGCAATGTAATCTGTATGAAACAAAGTGATGTACAGTTTCTCCTGGCTCAGCTAATTATCTCTAATGTGATTACACCCACGGGCAGAGGACACTATTCATACGCTAATGTGTTGAGGCGACCAATGCAAATGGTACACGTCCCCGACTGTGCCTTAAAAACAAAGTTCATTCACTTTTCTGCACGTTTGAAAGACAGCATGATACACAAGTGAGAAAACTCCTGTATAGTGACGAAGAGTTAACATTTTCCTCAGGAGAAGAGTGGGACTCCGATGAACGTTTGTATTTGCCAAGGATACAATTTCGGATGAGTAAGTTATTTAGTTTTCATTGGTTTACATGCTATTTTATATAAACATGTACATATTTTATTAGTGGGACTGTTGACAGCCATGTTTCAGAGTATTGAAATTTGAAATATGTCCTAATAAGCAAGTTTTAGTTACATTTAAATGATGTTTCGGCTAAAGCAGGTATTTAAATTGTATGCTGTATGATATAAATATGATATGAAATATGATATAAAAATAATATGAGTGTTTAGATTATATTTTAACTAGTGTTTATGCTGCCTCGTTATCATCAACAAAGCTTGTGCTTGCAAGTATGTGTTCAGGTTAAATGAGTAAAATGCACTTTAAATATGCCCATATTAGAAAATCAGCATATTATAATGACTTCTGAAGGATCATGTGACACTGAAGACTGCAGTAATGATGCTGAAAATTGAGCTTTGATCACAAATCACATTTTACAATATATTCAAATAGAAAACTGTTTACAATATCACTGTTTTTACTGTATTTTGGATCAAATAAATGCAGACTTGGTGAGCAGAAGAGACTTCTTTTAAACTGTAGTGTAAGTCTAAAATTAAGTAAAGTCTTTATGTAAAGAAAATGTATAGTCCAGATTACTTCTTTTAATTTAAAAATTGATTTTGATCATTAAGTCTCATCACATTCATGTCGCTTTGTTCCCTCCCTCCGGGATGCCAGGAACCTAAAAAAAATTTTTTTATAGGCTGTTGGCGAAGGGTACGTGCAGTCTGACACAGCCTGTTGCTTTGGCACGCAACTGCCTGCCCGCACCTGAGTCAGCAGCGCATGTACTCGGTTCAGCGCATGGCATGATTGAATAGGGACCCCTATTGTCACTTTACTCGACACAATGTTGAAGTGAGAGACAGACAGGGAATGTCTAGGTTACTGTTGTAACCTCTGTTCCCTGATGGAGGGAACGATACGTTGTGTCCCCCCGGCCATGACATTGAACCAAGCCACTGTAAAGTCCGAACCTTATACTCGGCTCCTCAGTGCAAAACCTGAATGAACAGATGAATGATTCCCTCCCTTTATACCCATATGTCCGGGGGAGGGACATGCAAATTCTGCCTGCCAAATTCTCATTGGCCTTTTCTCAAGTTCAGAGGTAACCGAGGCCTTCAAGAAAGTCCCCTAGTGTCGCTTCACTCGAAACAACGCCTTGTTCCCTCCATCAGGGAATGGAGGTTACAACAGTAACCTAGATGTTTTTCACAGGGGTGGCCAGGCAGGGGCCAGTGATCAGTCTGTGGTGGTACAGAAATATTTGGGCAGTACATGTTAAGTCTTGTGCTCAAAAACGTCAAATGCATGTGGGGTGGCCAGGCTTCATTCCCCCTTCATACCCCCCAGCTCCGCCACTGCTTCCAAAGTCTATAATCATATATTTAGTCTTAGTTGTGTTTATATCCATCAGGTTTTACACCAGGAAACAAAGTTCTAATTGACAATGACATTGCATTTTCATTGACATGCTAAAAGGCTCACAATGACTGTATAATCGGCAAACTTTAAAACATATTAAACCTACTCATGCAATCATTGGTATACAAAATAAAAAGTAAGGTAGAGAGAACACATCCCTGAGGGGAGCCTGTACTGTAGATGAATATAACTTAATAGAAAGATAGAACCCCATCAACTCTCACACACTGGGTCCTATTTGATACAATTATAACTACCCATCCAACCAGGTTGGAATTCAGGTTAAAAAGTTTGACAAGCTTATCAGCAAACACATTTGGCTGTATTATACTGAATGCAGATGATAAATCAATAAAGCAGGCCTTGCACGTTTTTGGGGCCTCCAGATGTTGAACTACAAGATTCAAAAGATTATGGCATTTCCAACATCCCTCCCTGCTCTGTATGCAAACAGAAGTGGAACAAACATATTTTCCACATGCTTCAGTATCTCTTGTCTAACTAGTTTCTCAAATGTTTTTATCACCAGAGAGGTAAGGGCGACTGGTTTAAAATAATTTAAAAGCATGTTTCCAGATTTGTGGGACAGTTCATATCTTAAGCTAATTGTTGAAAATAGATGACAATAGGCTGCTTAGTTGTGATTTGCATGACTTCAGCACTTTACCACAAATATTATCTGGTCCAGGGCTTTTATTTTACTTTTATCTGAGCAGAAAACCTAGCCACTATAGATTAAAAACATTTGTGCCTTGCAAGAAAACATACCTTTCTTCATTTTGATCCCTTTAAATCTTAAATAAAATGTGTTTAATTCATTAGCTAAATGCACATTATAAGTACTGTATACCCATCCAGAGAGACCATATTTATTTTACACTCTTGAAGTCCAGTCATTACTTTCATACAAGCCCACACAGCCCTTAGATCAGAATTTGTGAACTGAAGTATATTTAAGTTTCACCTTCTCAATTTCTGCTGGTACATATTTCCAAATAACAGAATAAGTAGTTCTATCACCACTTTTAAAAACATCCCTTTTCTTCCTAAGAATATTTTTCAGTTTACCGTTAGTCCAAGGCTTGTTATTCGAATGACAGGTGACCACTTTAGTAGCAATCACATTATCAAGACAGAAAGAAATATAACTACACACAACATAAGTAAGTTCATCTAAATTGTCAGCGGACTCCTGAAAAACAGACCAATCGGTGCACTCAAAGCAACCCTGTAAGGCCATTATAAGGGCCCGGGGTAGCTTGAACATCTAGACCATGAGAACACAGGAATGTGTCCAGAGAGGGCCAGCCTGCCGCATCACAAACTTGTAGCGGCATGGGGTTGAGATGTCGACTCGAGGACGTAAGAGCCTGGAGTAGTATGAACATCTAAACTATAGAACTTGATGAATGTGTGCTGAGAGGACCAGCCTGCCGCATCACAAACTTGCTGCAGAGGGACACCTCTAGCCAAGGCCTTAGAGGACGCGACACCTCTGGTGGAGTGAGCCCTGATACCTACTGGCGAAGCTTGACCGCGCGCCTCGTAGGACAGGGCAATAGCATCCCTCACCCAATGTGACATAGTCGGTTTGGTAGTGGCCGCCCCTTTGTTGCGGCCCCCAAAACAGACAAACAACTGCCCTGACTTACGCCACTGGCTAGTGCAGTGGACATAAGTCTGAAGGGCACGGACAGGACAGAGTCGGTGAAGTCTTACTTGCGGTAAAAACGGCGGGGAGCAGAAGGCTTCCAGAGTGACAGGATGTACTGTCGAAAAAGGCACATTGGGGAGATAGTCCGGATGCGGATATAGAATAGCTTTAGCCGTACCTGGGGCAAACTCTAAACAGGCCGGCAAAACAGACAGAGCCTGTAGATCCCCAATCCTCTTGAGAGAGGTAATCGCCATAAGAAAGACCATCTTTAGAGTCAGAAGTCTGTCAGACGCTGACTCTAGAGGTTCAAAGAGGGTCTCAACTAGACCTTCCAGGACTATTGCCAAGTCCCAGGAAGGAGTTCTAGTCCTGACAGGGGGCCTCAAGTGCATGGCTCCACGAATGAAGCGAGCGAGCAGAGGATGTCTCCCTACAGGTGCCCCATCGATCAAGGCGTGGCAAGCCGAAATGGCAGCCACATAGACCCTGAGAGTGGCGGGGCATGTGCCTGCTGACAGTTTTTCTTTCAGAAAATCCAGAACTGAAACAATTTGGCAGTTAACTGGATCTGCATCATGTGAACTGCACCAATTTTCAAAGACACCCCACTTATTGGCATAAATTCTTCTAGTGGAAGGGGCCCTAGCACTAAGAATGGTATCAATAACCTCAGGCAACAGCCCTGTGTTCCTCAGTTGGTACCCTTCAGGGGCCAAACATGAAGATTCCACAGTTCGGGACGGGGATGAAGTATCATCCCCTGTGCCTGAGACAGAAGGTCCTTCCTGATCGGAATCGCCCAAGGCGAGCCGTCGAGGAGGAGCATCAGTTCTGAGAACCAAGTCCTGTTCAGCCAATAAGGCGCTATCAGCAAGAGGCAAGACCCTTGTTTGCAAAATCTGGCTAAGACCCCCGGGAATAGAGAAACCGGGGGAAACGCATACAGGCGCATTCTGGGCCATGTATGTGCCATTGCGTCTAGACCCAGGGGGGCTGGGTGACTCAGAGAGAAGTAGAGGGGACATTGCGCAGTGTCTTGAGAGGCGAAGAGATCCACTTCTGCACTGTAAAATTTCTCCCAAATTTGTTCCACTACCTTGGGGTGGAGTTTCCACTCGCCCGTCGGTAGGTTGTGTCTGGACAGAAAATCTGCCCCCACGTTTAGGCGTCCAGGGACATAGATAGTCCTGAGTGACAGGAGCTTGCCCTGGGCCCAAAGGAGAATCCGACATGCCAGCAAATTCAGGTGGCAAGAGCGTAGACCTCCTTGGCGATTTATGTAGGAGACTGCTGATGTGTTGTCCACCCGCACAAGGACATGGCAGCCTTCCAGATGCTGGAGGAAGTATTTCAGGGCCAGAAATACCGCCATCAACTCGAGGCAATTGATGTGCCAATCGAGTTGGTGACCCTCCCATTCTCCTTGGGCTGGACGACCACTTAAGACCGCACCCCAGCCCGTCAGAGAGGCGTCTGTCGTTAGCATTTTGCGACGGCATGACGCACCAAGAGTGGGACCCAAGGTAAGAAACCGGGGTCTGAACCACATAGAAAGGGAACGAAGCACTCAGCGCGTAACCCTTATTAGCCTTAGAGGATTGGCCCGTGGATGAAACCCCTTGGCTTGAAGCCACAGCTGAAATGGTCTCATATGGAGCAGGCCCAAAGGAATCACCGTGGACACAGACACCATGAGACCTAGTATTTGTTGGTACTGGTAAACAGTGCAACCTTGACCTAGCCTGAGAGTGCTCAGGGAGTTTTGTATGGACATGATACGAGCAGGAGACAGTCGTGCCCGCATCGTGATCAAGTTCCATATAATCCCTAGATAGGTAATCTCTTGGGTCGGAGAGAGAACACTCTTTTCGGCATTGAGTCTCAGACCCAGAGAAACCAGATGAGTCAAGATGATATCCCTGTGCTGAACTGCTAGTTCCTGGGACTGAGCTAGTATCAGCCAGTCGTCTAGATAATTCAGAATGCGGATGCCCTGGAGTCGCAAAGGAGCCAGTGCTGCATCCATGCATTTCGTGAATGTGCGGTGTGATAAGGCTAGGCCGAATGGAAGAACCCGATATTGAAAGGCTTCGTCCCCGAAAGTGAACCTTAGGAACTTCCTCTGCTGTGGCAGAATTCCGATATGGAAGTATGCGTCCATAAGGTCGATCGTGATCAGCCAATCGCCATGTTGGATCTGAGACACGATCGCCCTGACCGTATCTTGAACTTGAATGCCCTGATCGAGCGGTTCTAGCCTCGAAGATCTAGAATGGGACACAACCCCCCACCCTTCTTGGGAACCAGGAAGTATCTGCTGTAATAGCCTGAATTTTTCTCTGGAAGGGGAACATGTTCTATGGCCCCTTTGACCAAGAGATTTTGTAATTCTCTCCACAGTAGACATGCCTGCCCCGATTTCATGGCAGTGGGAACCACGGCGTTGAAACGCGGAGGGCGGAGGGAAAACTGAATTTTGTAGCCCTTTTCTACTGTTTTTAGGACCCACATAGAAACACCGGGCAGAAGTTTCCACGCTGCCAGGTTCTCTGAAATGGGAACTAATTTCAGCACTTCCTGTTGAGGGGGTGTTGAGTGTTCCGTGTCCTGAACTAAGGCAGGAAGCAACGGTACACCCAACTTTTTGTCGGAAAACTCTGTCACCCGAAACACCAAGGATGTTTGTGAAGGGTTTTCTTGAGGGTATCGGGAGGGACGAAGTGAATAAAACACGCGCCCCTTCCCGAAGGGAACTACCCCCAAAAGGTTGGGTACAAGACCGTCAGGGTTTTTTCCTTTTGGAAATTATAGCCCTGAGGTCTTGCTTAGGGGGCTGCTGAGGACGACGAGCCTGTCCCCTGTCTTTGCGAGGGGGAGCACGACTCGCCATGACCTGTTTTTGAGCTTCCCTCCTAACAGCCTCGGGGCGAGACCGGGTGGCCGACAGCCCCGCCCCCTGAGTGCGGCGAGGAAAAAACTGCCCAAAGGCTTCCTCGTGGCTTTTTGCCTCCTGAAATCTGGAGATAACAGTGTTCATGGCGTCTCCAAAGAGACCAGAAGGCGAGACCGGGGCATCGAGCAGGAACACCCGGTCCTTGTCTCTGATGCCCGAAAGGTTATGCCATAAATGTCTCTCCGTGCTGACCAAAGCAGACATAGACCGGCCAATGGCACGGGCTGACTGCTTGGTCGCACGGAGAGACAGATCTGTGGCTCGCCGAAGCTCTAAAAATGCTTCCTCGTCGAGCATTTCACCCGCACTCAGGTCTTTTAGCAGATCAGCCTGGTAGGCCTGTAACACAGCCATGGTGTGCAGCGCTGCACCAGCCTGACCTGCCGCTTGATAAGCCCTTCCCACTAGCATGGAGGTAGTTCTGCATGGCTTAGAGGGGAGGGCAGGGCTTTTTAATGATGACGGTGAGAGATAGCCCGTAAGCGTCTCTTCAACCTGCGGCAACATTGAATAGCCTTTTGCGTCAGCGCCCACGATAGTCGAGTATAACGACGTTGAGGGCACGTGAACGCGCGAGGTATAAGGTTTTCTCCACGAAGGAGTGAGCTCGTCGTGGAGATCATCAGTGAAGGGAAGGGACTGATGAGCCGTTCCCTTCCCTTGGCCACCAGACAGAAATCTGTCCTCTAATTTGGAGCGTTTGGGGGTTTCTTGGTCGGTCTAATTGAAGCCTGGCCACTGCACTAGTGATCACGTCGAGCAACTCCTCAGAAGATTTAGAATCACGTTTGGAGTGCTCTGATGCGGATAACTCACACTCCGAACCAAGAGATATAAGGTCCTCCCCGTAAACCGAAGAAGCGCCGGAGCATGCTTCGAGATCGCGTGAAGGACCAGCTGGGTCCGGGGAGAGAGCGAGCGAAAGGGACGAACCCGTCTCTTGCTCCTCATCCAGATCCATGTGAGAGCCCCACGAGTGAAGTGTGGGTGCTGGCTCGCGAAAGTAAGCGAGGCGAGCGCGAAGCATTCCGACCAAAAATAGGTCACAATGCACGCACCCGCACTGCCCCAATGCGAGAACGGCGTGCTCTTCCCCCAAACAAACAAAGCAGAACTCATGCGTGTCCTTGTCGGTCATAGACCGCTGGCAAGGAAACACGCAGCGTTTGCCTTGTTTCTCTGACATACTTTCACTTTCCTTATATATATATATATATATATATATATATATATATATATATATATATATATATATATATATATACAGTGTATATATATACAGTATATATATATATATATATATATATATATATATATATATATATATATATCTTCTCTTTTTTTTCTTTTTTTTAAAAGAACTGAGAAAGAAGGAAGAAGGAAATTTCTGTGCACTGCCTAACAGTTTCTAACTCCTAACAAAGGGAAGAAAAGTTTTTTTTTTTATCAGCAGTCTTGTGAAACACACAGCACAGTATGATCTGAAGAAAAGAGATCTGACGAACACGCTGGTGACGCCTCTATTTATAGCCTGGTCACAGGTGCGTCCAATGATCTCACCAACCGAGGCTATAAATTTCTGGTCAATGTTACATTGACCACACATATTCACAGCTGGTCACAATGCAAGATTGTTCCAAAGCGTTTAGCAGCGCAGCATCATAGTGTAGCTTTTTGTAAAGGGAACACTTCATTTGCAGTTTTGGCATTTGCTATGGGATGAATGTACACAACTATAGGAAAACCTGAGGAAATTCCCTGGGCAAGTAATATGGTCTCACCGATACTGACAGTAATTCATTGCACAGTAGGCAAATCCTCTCCCTTAAAGTCACATTATTGCACCACCAAGGGTTAATATAAAAACATTCTCCACCTCCATGTTGCTTCTGGATTATGGTCCAAACGTACTTGAAAAGAAAATCCATCAATATTGAAGATAGAATCTGTATCGTTGTCTATCAGCCATGTCTCCATGAAAGCCATCACACACACACACGTCCCGAAACTCATGAGTATGAGAAACACGGACCTGAAGTCTTGTTTTAAGAGATTGGACATTAGCACGGACTAAAGAAGGCAGAGGCAGGCATTTTGTCCCACTCAGCTTTCTCACGCATTGTCTCACACTGCCCTTCTTACCTGGTTTTCTAGTTTGGCTTCCCAATGAGCAGTTTCTTCCAGAGATGTTCTCAGAAAATTTACAGTAGTTAGAGGCACTGACATCATACGAAGGTATGTAATTTATAAGATGGCCTGTTACGTCCCTATTTAGTCTAGGGTTGAAGGAACGTGTAACAGAATAAAATGGAAAGAAAAAATGGTGTGATGTGTGGAGGCAGCAAGGTTCAGCTCCCAACCCCAATACCTAAGCAAGAATAAGCCAAGACGAACTCAAGAGCAAACACAAGGTTTTATTATTCTTATGAGTGTGGGAGGATTTCAAGGCTTCAAGAGGGGGTAATGGAAAAATAAACATAAACCCTCTAACTATTAAGGGGGAAACTAACTAGGCTACACAAGAAAAGAAAATACAATGAATACTCTAACTCCCTAACTAACTTAAACAGGAGAAAACAAGATACAATAAAGAAAAACACCCACCTCTCTACCAATCCTTTCCCCAAAGAATTAACATAATAACAATAAAGAATAATTTATCACAAATAAATATTAGTAAATAATCACTTACAACATAACAAGAAAGTCTTGTCGTAGGCGCCAATTACCACAAGAGTGTTTTAGCAAAATAACACTGAAGAGGACCAATCAACCAACCAAATATAATTAGGAAGAACATTTAACAGAACTTCGGGGTAGAGATATGGAACCACACGATGCAGCCTCCACACACACACACCCAGGTCTATGGAATCATGCTGCTTAAATCCCCACAGCTTCGTCTCCCCCTCCAATCACGTCAATTGACCAATCATTGGAGTCAGGTGGCAACCATTACTTCCTGCTTAGGGTAAAGAGAGGGAGAGAGAGGAACGGGGAATAACAAAGAAAAAACAAACAAACAACAAAACCAATACGTCTTTGGACGTAACATGGCCCAACATCAGATTTTTCCTGTTAAGTCCCAGAAGATATTCTCAAACGTAATGGATACTGTTAGATAATGTTGAGCCACAAGGTTAAAAAATAAAGTTAAAAACATCAAAAATATGATTCTCATCTTGCTTTGGCTCAGAAACAAAGAAATTAGACAAATTAGTTTACATTCCACAATCTCCGAACACAAACAAACAAACATAATCAGACAAACTTAAGCACAGACACCTGTTGCTGGCCCCCATCCCATCAATTTGCTATTTTCTTGAGAAATAGGTCATTGCGCTAAGACAGGTCTGTTTTCAACCAAAGTCCAAATTCAGTTTCAATTTGGTGGTAATAAAGTTCATGTCTAAACTCTGAAAACATAGTAAAACATCAAATTATGGCCTCAACCCACTACTGTAAAGGAATTCCAATGATTCTTAGGATTTGCTAATTTTTACCAAAGATTCATTAGAAACTTCAGCACTGTCACTGCACCACTCACTGCCATGGTAAAGGGTGGACACACCAAGCTTCACTGATCTACTGACGCCTTTCAAGCCTTCGATGAGTTAAAGAATCGCTTCACCTCGGCTCCCAATCTGAATCATCCTGACCCCAACACACCTTTCATGGTAGAAGTCGATGCATCTAACACCGGTATTGGCGCTATCCTCTCTCAACGCCAAGATAATCCTCCTAAACTTTTCCCACTTACTACTCACGCAAACTTTCCTCTGCTGAACGGAATTATGATGTGGGCAATTGTGAACTGTTAGCCTTGAAAGCAGCACTTGAAGAATGGCGAAATTGGCTGGAGGGGGTCAGACACCCATTCTTGGTATTAACAGACCATCGCAACCTGGAATATCTACGCTCAGCCAAAAGACTAAATCCCAGACAGGCCAGATGGGCACTGTTCTTCACTTGATTCGACTTCTCAATTACTTATCTCCCTGGATCAATGAATGTCAAGGCCGATTCGCTTTCCCGTCAATATGACTCCACCACTCAGAATCTCTTTCAGAACCCATCATTTCATCAGCACTGATTCTAGCTCCGGTCCAGTGGGACATCATGGCTAAAATCTCCCAGGCCCATGCACAAGATCAGCCTCCACATGAATGCCCACCCAACCGAACGTTTGTACCACCAAACCTACGAGAAAAGGTAATTTGTTGGGTACACTCCTCCACAAGCTCTGGCCATCCAGGTATTACTTCCACAGTACGACTGTTAAGGAATCAATTCTGGTGGGAGACGTTACAGGCAGACACTAGTACTTTCGTGAATGCTTGTCACACCTGCGCCACAGCAAAAACTCCCAGACTACCTCCGGCAGGGCTGCTGTAACCTCTACCTTTACCACAACGACCATGGTCGCACATCGCCATTGATTTTGTCACTGATCTACCAATCTCTCAGGGTCACACCACCACATTAACTGTCATAGATTGGTTTTCTAAGGCATGTCATCTAATACCCCTGGCTAAGCTCCCATCAGCCTTTGAAACCGCAGAACACCTCTTCCATTTTGTGTTCCGCTACTATGGTCTTCCTGAAGACATTGTCTCTGACCAGGGCCCTGTTTACCTCTAGGGTTTGGACAGCCTTCTTCCGATTACTGAATGTCAACATAAGTCTCACTTCAGGTTACCATCCTCAGTCTAATGGCCAGATGGAACGGCTAAATCAAGAAATCACTAAATATCTGCGGATGTACTGTCAACAAAACCAAACTGACTGGAGCTGTTTCCTTCCTTGGGCCGAATATGCACAGAACTCGATCCTCAAACCCTTAACTAAATTAACACCCTTTCAGTGCGTTCTGGGGTACCAACCTCCTTTGTTTCCATGGTCTGGTGAACCATCCGAAGTGCCTGCTGTTACAGCTGGTTTCAGCGTAGTGAAGCTGTGTGGGATCAGGCACACGTCCATCTACAGAGGGCCATAAACAGGGTAAAGGAGCAAGCGGACTGCCATCGTCGTCCCAGTCCCAACTATACTTCAGGACAGTGGGTGTGGCTCTCAACCCGAGACCTTTGTCTTCACTTACCCTGCAAGAAACTCAGTCCTAGGTATGTGGGTCCCTTCAAAATGCTGAGACAGATTAATCCTATGTCATATTGCATCCAGTTACCTGCTAATTATTGTATTTCTCCCACTTTCCATGTCTCACTGTTGAAACCTGCAGGTGGTCCGAGGGTGAAGGAAGAAGGCGGTGACTCTGGCCCCCTCCCATGATCGTGGATGGTGAAGAGGCGTTTCTTGTGCGAGACCTGCTAGATTCCAGACGTCAGGGAAGCCATATCCAATATCTGGTGGATGTCAAAGTGGATGATATCCTCGACCCCAATCTCATTACTCTCGCGTCAGGAGCCGCTCACGAGGGGGGCTCTGTCACGAACGTCAGTGAAGATTCCACAATCGGCCACCGGAGGTCTCTCTCACCAGAATATTAACACTGGACTACATTTCCCTATGCCTGCATACCTGGTCTGATTACCCCACAGCTGTTCCATATCAACACACTATTTAAACCCTGTCTATTAGTTCACTCATTGCGAAGTCTTGTTTGCCCCGGCTACATTTCTGAGCGTGTTGATTATTCCCTGAGTTGCCTTTTCTGTGTTTGGACCTTGCCTTGGATTACCACATTACGATCATTTGCTTCCTGTCTATTTATAACTCTGCCTGGAATACTACTACTGCTGTATTGCTGCCTGCCCCGAACCTCTGCCTGTTTACCCTGTTTCTGCTTTGTCTCTGATGTTGTTGACTGCCCTGATTATTCGACCCTCTGTACTCTGAAATAAACCGCATATGGATCCCTCTCAACCTGAGTCCGCTTTACAATTATTATGTATATATTTACAATTGAATTTATGATCTAATTTGTATTGGTATTTTTCCATCTTTTGTCACAGAGGGATTTTTAAGTCAATGCAAATGGTGCCGATGAAAGAAGTTGGAGATGATAAAATTAAATACAATTTATTTTTATTTTTTTTTTGCAAATTGTACATTTTTTTTATTATATTTTAGTTTCATTTGAAGATCAATTCGAATTTGGAAACATTGGTTTGATTTATTTGTGTTTCAATACATTTATTTAATTCAATGGATAAGCAGACATAATTACTAATTACTAATTAATTATTATCTAAAAAAAAAACATAATTATCACAAGTATTTATTAATAATGTAACTCTCTCACTCTCTCCTTACAACACCGATATGACCTCTGAGTCCAGAATGTGTTGAGAAGATGCTGGGGCGAGTGACTGTCACTGGGAGGAGACAGGGTTACAGACGATGGACAGCCGGAAAATAAATATTTGCTGCTTGTTTATGGGTGAGTGTGAACTGCTTGTTAATCAAGCATGACAAAGTGGAAAAGAGTGTTAAGGATATAATTCAACCTGAGCACATAAATCACAATGCAACATGAGCTTTGGTGATTAGATAGAAATTATAAAGAGAAATTGTACTTAAGTTAAAGTAATGGTAGTTCACCAAATTTGACTTGCTAGCTCAGTAAGACAAAAATATTTTTAATTAGAGACATATTTACATCATACTGATCAGTGAAATATGTAAATACTTTGAAGATAAATAAGTACTGAAGATAAATACTTGATAGCTTGAAATGAAATTGTATGGAATAAAATGTAAAATTTTCCAAGAAAAGTACATGAATTCAGTTTTCTATGGTATTTCCCTAAAAAAAAGAAAAGAAAAAAAAAGTAATAAAGTACACATTTTTAAGTACTTTACATCCCACTACATATGGCATCTCCTTTGCTTTCTCCCTCTCAATCACCAAAAACTCATTGTAAACAAAGTCTGTACGTTGACAAGCTCACTGTAAATATGCAAAGCCGTGAACCTCTGAGGTGCGAAAAATATGTGGAACTGCATTTCACCATGTCACATCCATCTTTGCCTGTCTGCAAGTGCTGTTGTGAAAAACTGTTAACAACACAGGCACAATCTTTATTATCTTGGAAGTGAATAATCAAATACTGAAACTGACATTCCAACAACAAATACTGTAACCACTAGTTAAAGCTAAAGCTACAGTATTCATTGTTGGAATGTCAGTTTCAGTTATATACTGTATATATACAGTATTATTTATTTATTTATTTAGACACAGTGATTGCCTAATTCACTCTCAAAATAACCAAGATGTTATCCTCAACATCTGCTCAATTTGTTATCAATTATAAGGACGTTAGATACCCAATTAGCATTATATTGACGTCATCTGCACCCTGTAATTATTTTATTGACCGTTGACTCAACAGAAGAGCTGGTATAGTCATGATGGGGTTACTCATTCTGTAATTTTCACTGATTTGATTTACAGTCACACTGTGTTGTATGAATATTGCCCCCTCCAAGATCCTTGAAAATACAAATACAGCTGCAGATGGGAAATGGTGTCACTGGGGTTGCTCATTCCAGTAAGTAAAATTTTATCTTCATATTTATTAGAACTGACAGAAATTTTTCACAGTGTCACTTGAAAAATAAAGTACATGTTAATACTCTGACTTCTCTGACCCTACAAACGGTTTGTCTTTTTTACTGAATATGAGCAGAATTCCCATCCCAGATCAACCCGCTGGGGTGTGACTGGACCTGAAATTGGGGAGCCCAAACTTTTGATACCCCTCTAAAACAGTCCATGGTAATTACTTGAACATTTACGGTTTTCCTCTTCCTTGTGATAGTAAGTTAAATTATCTGCAATATTTCAGATGCAGTCAATTGATCCACACTTCTTGTTCCTGAAAATTTCTTCCCTATAAAGTTAACACTTATAAGGTGTAGTTAATTAAAATTAGTTAATGCATTTGGTATCATGACCTAAAAACGGGCAACATTTTTTAAATATATTTATTATATATTTATTATATTATTATTATTATATTATATATTAATATTGGTTAATGTTAATATATAAAAATATATATTATATATATTAATCAACCAAGATTAATAAATGCTTTAAAAGTATTGTTTAATGTTATTTCATGATTAACAGATAGTCAGATAGCCCCAGTAAGTCTTTTCAAGCTCAATAGCAAAGGGCTTGAGTTTTATTTCGGCTCCCGCTGAGAAAACCAGCATGCTTTCCATTCTAAAATAGAGAAGGTGTGATCCCTCTTAGACATGCCTGACCATTACATCCTATTGCTTTTATCATGGCTAGTTTGGGCCTGAAGCAAATAAATGGCCACAGGTCTGGCTCTTGGTAAATAGATGTGACACTGGCCATGAAGCTGTTATCTGTGCTTCTTACCACTGTAAAGAAGCCATTCCCCATCACCCCATTACTCTTGACCCTGCTTGACCCTAACTGCCTAAAGACCCGACCTCTTTAACAGATTGTTTGGGCTATTATTATGGCACAGAGTCTGGCCAAGTGTCAGTTTCACTTGCCTTGAGAAAGAAGCCTCAAGCTACCTCCACTTGAAAATAGATGCAGGGAAGGATACCCTACCATCTCTCTCACTCTCTAGCAGAAGTGTGTAATTTATATGCCACTAGTGTCATCAAACACAATGGCAATAATAAGTCTTGTTTTCAAAGAGCTTTCCCGAATACTTCCTTTGTCTGCCATTGATCAAACAAATAGATGGTCCTGCCCCAAACACACAACATTAGTTGAGACAATATTGCTATGTCAGAGGAATTCAGAATTTTAAGGAATTCAATCTATGAATGGCTTAATTAGTTTTCTCTGCTTACAGTATTAAACTGGGATAGGAAAAATAATTTTAACATTGACAAAATTACTCACATCTGCTTTTACCCACATCTGAATGTTTATGCGTTTCACAGACCATGGTGTGAGATTCAGTCAATCACATCAGCCCCTTTAGGGTCATTGCACTATTGACCTCGGAAGAAGTTATTTCTCAGCATGCACAATTATTTCATAGATTTCAAGGAGCGGTGGCCCCTCTCTTCTGTGTCAGAGAATGCTCCTTTATATTTGCGCTAGTCATTTTTTGGCAACTCTCATAAAGAATTAGTCTTTAGAGGGAAATACTGATCATACCATCTGTCACTATATGTATATGCTAGTTAAAGCTACAGTATTTGTTGTTGGAATGTCAGTTTCAGTTTTATAAATAAATATATATATATATTATATAGTATTATTTATTTATTTAGACACAGTGATTGCCTAATTCCCTCTCAAAATAACCAAGATGTTATCCTCAACATCTGCTTAATTTGTTATCGCCATATGGGTATCTAACATCCTTATAATTGATAACAAATTTAGCAGATATTGAGGATAACATCTTGGTTATTTTGAGAGGGAATTAGGCAATCACTGTGTCTAAATAAATAAATAATACTGTATATATACACACACACACTAGTAGCCAAAAGTTTGGAATAATGTACAGATTTGCTCTTATGGAGAAAGAAATTGGTACTTTTATTCACCAAAGTGGCATTCAACTGATCACAATGTATAGTTGGGACATTAATAACATGAAAAATTACTATTACAATTTAAAAAAAAATTCAGAACTTCTTAAATATTTAAAAGAGTTCCTGCATGTTGAGGATCAAAAAATCCTCCACATGCAGCAATGACAGCTTTGCAGATCCTTGACATTCTAGCTGTCAGTTTGTCCAGATACCCAGGTGACATTTCACCCCACACCTTGTCTTGTCAGGCACTTCTCACACACCTTACAGTATAGCTGATCCCACAAATTCTCAATTGGATTAAGATCCAAAACACTCTTTTCCAATGATCTGTTGTCCAATGTCTGTGCTTCTTTGCCCACTCTAACATTTTCTTTTTTTTTTCTGTTTCCAAAGTGTCTTTTTCTTTGCAATTCTTCCCATAAGGCCTGCACCCCTGATGTCACGATTCCCTGTTGTCTGCCTTGTGTTTCTACCTTGCCATCTCCAAGACTACACTTCCCATAATTCCCGGCCCTCATCACTGCCAGCCGTCCCTCATTGTTTTCACCTGTGTGCCGTTATCATTGTGTATTTAAACCCTGTTGTGTCTTCATCCAGTGTTGGTTGATGAATGTTAAATATAATGTTGGATGTGTTTATGCCTGAGCCCGTCATGGATGTTTTCTCGTGTTTATATCTTTTGTTTTCCCATCGTGGATGTTTTGTTTGTTCCTGTGTTCACCATTCGTTTGTCTTTGTTTAATTTTCAATAAAGCTGCAAGTAGATCCTCACTCCTCGTCGAGTCTTCTCTTTACTGTTGTACATGAAACTGGTGTTGAGCTGGTAGAATTCAATGAAGCTTTCAACTGAGGACATGTGAGGCATCTATTTCTTAAACTAGAGACTCTGATGTACTTATCATCTTTTTTAATTGTACATCAGGCATTCCACAACTCTTTCTGTCCTTGTTAGAGCGAGTCGTCTTTTGACTTTGAAGACTCTAGTACACCTTCAGTTGTATGGCAATTTCAAGCATTAATTCCTCAAAACAATGATTGGCTGTCAAGCTTCAAGAAAAAGCTGTTTCTTTTTTGCCATTTTTTACCAAATATTAACATTAAGACATGTCAGTCTATTGCATAATGTGGCAACTCAAAAACAAACACAACGTTAAGCTTCATTTAAAGAACCAAATATTTTGATATAATGGCAAGTAAATTTCTAGTAACAAATTAGCAATTTATCATGTTTACTCAAGGATAAATTGTTGGAGTGATGGCTGCTTGAAATGGGGCATGTCTAGATTTGATCAAAAATGACTTTTTTCAAATAGTGATGGTGCTGTTTTGTACATCAGTAATGTCCTGACTATACTTTGTGATCAGATGAATGCCACTTTGGTGAATTAAACTACCAATTTCCTTCCGAAACAGCAAAACTTTTGGCCACCAGTGTATAGTATACACATATACTGTATATATACAGTTTATATATATAAACTGTATATATACAGTACATGTGTAAACAGTCACTTTGTATGATGTACAGAGTACAGACCATAATTTGAATTAGGTATTCACTCTCAATTTGTTGAATTCAGCCAAAAAACAATTAAATTATTAATTAAATTTTGTGTTTCGCAAAGGAAAGAAGGTCATATGAGTTTAAAAAAAAATAACTAATGATAAAATTCTAAATTCATTTTTGGGTGAAATATTCCTGAAGCTTTACAAAGTAATATACAGTAAATGCCACAAAATGTTTTCCATTCTGTTATAACTACATCAACTGCAGAGTAAAACAAAATTGGGGTTCAATTAAGAGCTGAATGTTTCCCTGCATTTTGTTTTAGTTTCTATAATGTCATAATTAATATGATGATTATTGTGACATTCCAAGCCCCAATAGCAAGTGGGAATCTGGATAAAATTGGGAACACCTTTCTCCAGTCTCCATTCACCAGCTGCAGACTGAGGTCAAAGGTCTGACCTGGGGTCATCCCAGTTCTTGGTGCAGCGGACACTTAAAATCAGACCATGAGGAAGGAGAGCCTGTGTGAGTCCATTTAAGAGCTGGGTCGGCCCACATTCCCGGTACAGAAGTCTGTTATTCCACACTAGTGTCACATTCCCTTTCCATTTGTATTGTTCTTCTCCCTTCACCATGCGCTGAGCATCCTGAATCCGAGGGAGCCATAAAAAGAAAAACGCAAAGCTCTCAGCCATAACAGCAATACATCCTGAGTGAAATTTTAGACAGCCATTAAGCTAATGGGCCACTCGGACTGTGGTAACTGTCTCCTCGGGTTTCAGTTATTGAGGCCCCCTACCTCATATTGATATAAACATTGAGCAATAAGTAACGTTTATGAAGCATTAAATAGACTTTGATGGGCTTCTGTCAGGTAGAGCAAATTCAGTCCAGGTGTTTGGTGTTATTTAAATAAAAATATTCCTGGAATGCGGCATCATTCGTAAAAGAACGAAAATGGAACCACAATTTTGGCTCAGAGATATTGAAGACCAGTGTCAAATAGTGATGTATTTTGAGGAGACAAAAACAGTGGATTGGACGAGGGCATAAATCAAGACATCCTGGAATGGGGCATCATTTAGAACAGAGCAAGAATACAAGCATGAATTCGGCACAAAATTATCGATGGCCAGATTCAAGCTGTTGTTTTGAAATCAAAGATAATGGATTGGACAAAGACGAAAGTCAAGTGTGGATTCCATTAGGATTCCACATGCATGCAGGCCTTGTATCAACCTATCCAGATGTTCCAAAAATTAAAATAGGTTTAATTATTGAACTCTGCTTGACATTTATTCTGCCTTTGACCTAGAAACTCCCAATAGTCCATTTTGCATCGTCCATTGAATAAATATGGTGAAGCCAATGTGGCTTGAATAGTTTTGATGATGTGTTAAAATGTTTTATGAGTGGACTTGCAAAACATCAGCGAGCATATGAGTAATGAGGCTGAACTAACATTGACAAAACACATTTGAATAATTACCATGTTAAAAACATATTTGGTCTTTATATGCACTTAGGACAAGGAGACTATTATTCTTAGGACTAGTCCTGTTTTGAACTGGCAGATAAACTAATCAGTTAGCTAAAGCTACACATGTGCTAGGTTTCCAAGTGGCTGAGAAAGAGAGAGAGCATGTGCTGCTTATACTATATTGGTCTTTGATGTCAACAAAAACAAAACAAAAAATATGGTAGGTGTTTTCTCCTCCCTTTTAATTAATATAATAATACAGATTTGACTGTTTCAGAAGGAAATTGGAACTTTAATACAATAAAGTGGCATTCAACTGATTACAAAGTATAAGTCAGGACATTACTGATGTAAAAAAAAAAAAACTTGCCAAAATGCACCATCACTATTTGAAAAAAGGAATATTTGATCAAATCTAGACAGGTCCCATTTCCAGCAGCCATCACTTTATCCAACACATTATCCTTGAATAATCATGCTATATTGCTAATTTGGTACTAGAAAATCACTTGCCATTATATCAAACACAGTTGAAAGCTATTTGGATCTTTATATGAAGCTTAACATTGTCTTAGTGTTTGTTTTTGAGTTGCCACTATATGCAATAGACTGGCATGCCTTAAGGTCAAGATTAGGTCGAAACAGCTTTCTCTAGAAACTTGTCAGTCAATCATTGTTTTGAGGAATGAATGCTATACGATGCTTGAAATTGCCATAAAACTTAAGATTTCATACAAATGTGTACACTACAGTCTTTAAAGACAAAGGACAACTGGCTCTAACAAGGACAGAAAGAGATGTGGAAGGCCAGATGTACAACTAAACAAAGGATAAGTACACCAGAGTCTCTAGTTTGAGAAATAGGCACCTCACATGTCCTCAGCTGACAGCTTTATTGAATTCTACCAGCTCAGTAGTGCAAAGAACTGTGCAAAGAAAAAGCACTTTTGAAACAGAAAAAAAAATAAAATGTTAGAGTGGGCAAAGAAACACAGACATTGGAAAACAATAATTGGAAAAGAGTGTTATGGATCTTAAATCCATTGAGCTTTTGTGGGATCAGCTGGACTGTAAGGTGCGTGAGAAGTGCCTGAGAAGAAGCCACATCAATGGCAAGTGCTATAGAGAGCGTGGGGTGAAATGTCACCTGAGTATCTGGACAAACTGACAGCTAGAATGCCATTGATCTGCAAAGCTGTCGTTGCTGCACATGGAGTATTTTTTGATGAGAACTCATTTTTAGTAGGTTAACCTGTTGAAACGCACCCCCTTTTTGAGCACAAACCATGGAAATGACATACCTGAACTTAAATGGTTGTTTATACTCAACCCTTTGGACACTTTGGGCACCAAGTTTCAGAATTAATATATGTTGTTATTTTTTAAAGTTAGAGGAGCTGAAGTTTATAGTAATGGAAATATTTTGTGCTGAACATGTTTTTATAATCTAAAAAAAACAATAATAAAAGTGCCAAGACAACCCAGAAATACAATGTTCTCAAAGCCACAAGTCTAAAAAATGAATGTTTCAAATGTGAAGATGATCTAACAAAAAATTAGGTTGCCTTTTTCTCTGTAAAATTGCTGTAAGCATACAGAGTAAAATTAAGGCTCCGCCTTTCAAAACGACACAAAATCTGACTGCACTGCTTGGCTATTATGAATAAAACTATGCCCCATTTTTGAAAACAGACTTTGGAGACAGGCTTGTTTTGTTTACAAGACTCTAATATATAAGATAATATACAGTTTTACAACATGAATGCAGCTCAGATTGCATAGTTTGTTGAAGAACGACGACGAAGGGTAATTCTTTCAGGCGAGAACTCATGTAAACAATGATGAATATATAAATATTTATCAGATTTATCACTTTTATGGACAAAAAGTGCTATTGGATGTTTTTAAATGAACACTTGTCATGGACAAATGACTCAAGTGTGGCAAACTGGATTCATCTGGCAATCGGGTTTTCATAACAAAGGAATGAAGTCCTGTTTTGATATTGCATGTTTTAATTTGTACACCTGGCACAAATAACTAAATTGCTGTTTCTAGAGTATTGCTATCGTTAAACAGAGATCGGATATCAATATTGAACCCTTAGACATTTGAAAAGATGTATAATTGATGGTAAATTACATATTAAATGCAAGCAGTGATGTCACTGCCACATGTGGGGGTTTTGTGTATCAACAGGTTAAGAAGTTCTGAACATTATTTTTTAAAATTTTAATAGTAATTTTTCACATTATTTATGTCCTGACTATACATTGTGATCAGTTGAATGCCACTTTGGTGAATAAAAGTACCAATTTCTTTCCATAAGAGCAAAACTGTACATTATTCCAAACTTTTGGCTGCCAGTGTGTGTGTATATATATATATATATATATATATATATATATATATACACACACCAACCAGTACAACATTAATACAGCCTGCCTAATATTGTGTAGGTCCCCCTTGTGCCGCCAAAACAGTGCCAACCCTCATCAAAGAATAGCATTCTGAGGTGCTATTCTTCTCACCAAAATTGTAATGAGTGGTTATCTGAGTAACCGTAGACTTTGTCAGTTCGAACTAGTCAGGCCATTCTCTGTTGTCGTCTCTCATCAACAAGGCATTTCCGTCCACAGAACTGCCGTTCACTGGATATTTTTTGTTTTTGGCATCATTCAGAGTAAACTCTAAAGACTGCTATGTATGAAAATCCCAGAAGATCAGCAGTTACAGATATACTTGAACCAGCCCATCAAGCACCAACAATCATGCCACACTCCAAATCACATTTTCCCCCATTCTGATGGTTTATGTGAACATTTACTGAAGCTCCTGACCCATATCTGAACGATTTTATGCACTGAGAAAATATGAGGTTTGCTCCTTCACTTGCCAGTTTTAACTCTGCTCTTAAATCTTATTTGTTCTTTCTGGCTTAAGATTAGTTTAAGGGTTTAATGTTGAAGTTTTCTGATTGTATTTTATTTAAAGTGATTAGATTTTGTACACTGCATGTTTTATGGTACAGCACTTTGGTGTAACTCTGTTGCTTATAAATGTGTTATAGAAATACATTTTTGATGACTTGAATTGATTTGCTGATCTCCTAGGATTTTCACACTCAACAGTCTCTATAATTTTCTCAGAATGGTGCCAAAAACCAACAAAAACTCCCAGTGAGCGGCAGTTCTGCGGATGGAAACGTCTTGTTGATGAGCAACCCGATATCACGCCAAGGCGTGAAATAGACACGCTGGTCCACTAGCGGATGCGTGTCGGTGTCACGCTTTGCCTCCTCTAGGCGTGTGCATGACACGCGCGCGTGTAGTTGCAATACCAGCAGGGGGCAATCATTTCCTCAACGCCAACAACTCTCCGCGCACCAAAGAGTAAGCGATACCGTTGTCATGTTGTATGTTCGTACGGGCAGGATGATGGCCAATTTCGCTGGTTACTTTCACTTGTGACTATGTGACAATAAAGGGTTACTACACATACTACGTTCAGGACATATTTGTTCATTATAGTGCTGTCATGAAGAAATCCTAACGTTGCTGTAGCCTAACGTTGTTATATGTGTGTGGGCTGTGGAGACAGATGTTGTTTAATCTGTGGTGCTGTTAACGTTACTGTGGTCAATAACGTTAATGGAAATTAATCACAGAAAGCAGCGTTCGATCCTGAAATATCGACACTGATGTTGTCGAGTATCCTATGCTGATGTTATATCTTCCTCACGTAAAAAATAAGCTTATAAATGAAAAAAATATATATCCTGCTAATCGGAATTGGAGAACGCAATATATCGCTTTCTCTTTGGTGCGCAGAGAGTTGTTGGCGTTGAGGAAATGATTGCCCCCTGCTGGTATTCTACCTAGACGCGCGCGTGTCATGCACACACCTAGAGGAGGCAAAGCGTGACACCGACACGCATCCGCTAGTGGACCAGCGTGTCTATTTCACGCTTTGGCGTGATACCGGGTTGTGATGAGAGAGGTCAACAGAGAATGGCCAAACTGGTTCGAACTGACAAAGTCTATGATAACTCAGATAACCACTCTGTACAATTGTGGTGAGAAGAATAGCATCTCAGAATGCTGAGATTTAGCAGCACGAGGGGGACCTGCACAATATTTTGCAGGTGGTTTTAATGTTGTGGCTGTACAAACAAACTATAACACAATAACATGGTTAGTTATTTTATTTGTATTTTATTGAAATTACAATTATTTTTCCCTACTGTCTGCCACCCTATCAAAACAGACCTGTGACCCAACTTTGGGTCACACCCCAACTTGAGAACCACTATAGTTAAAAATATTTGGTGTGTTTATACATGGCACACATTACAATTTGGGAGGAAAGGAAAATAAGGGATTATAGCATGGTCATACAGGCTCCAGACCTCCCTCCACAGTCTGTTTGTTTTTACCACTGAGGGAACGATATCATTCTCAATTAGAGGGGGAAGTCATTTTTTATGGCTTCTTCTCTGGAGATGAAGATCTGGAGTACTGAAGTGCCACAAACAATGATCTCCTCAGTCTCTCTCACAGTCAACACCAGTTGGTGTTCTCATCCACAGCAGGCATACCAACACAACATGTGTACACATAAAGCCACAGGGGAAGAGGGAGAAAGAGAGGGGATTAGTACATCTTCTCACAGGCTCCAGACTGCCCTCACTGGTCTGTTTGTTTTTACCTCTGAGGGAATGATATCATCCTCAAGTAGTTGGTAAGTGCTTTTTTATGGGCACACAGAAACACATGTACACTCAGAACTCCTTCATATGTTTTCAATGAGACACAAATGAATTATCAAGTTGAAAAGTGTTTGTCACCTGAGAGATTAATTGAATTCTTACAAACGATGACACTGAACAACATATTGGACATGACTCTTTAAGGCATCAAAGGAACATCTGGTGAGTAGGTCTGTCAGGATAACTACTTTTGTTGGATGATATATTGTCCCCAAAATAATTGCGATAAACAATATTATTGTAATTTTAATGCTATTATATGCCACTGATATAATGACAATAAAATAGCATAATAATGCAAGTACACCCTTTCAAACAGCAATGAACTTTTAATTCTTAAGAATTAAAAGACCACTTTTTTAAGGTCTCGGTCTCATCTCGGAATCAACCGCATTTTTACTCAGTCTTGTCTTGGTCTCAGACAAAGAGGACTCTGTGTTTTATTTCAAGACCGGTCAAGACCACAACTGCGGGGATATCACTAAATTGCCTGTGCATTGTCTGATTTATTTGTTAACATCATTACTGTGATTGGATGTAAAACTTCCTGCTTCAAATGCAATCAATAACTTGACATTTTTGTTACTGTTAATGACTGTGCCCATCTCCTTCACACGCACTCCAAGAAAGTGAATATGGAAGACAGGAGAAAAAACTGTGGCTGTCTGAGAGATGTCAGACAAATCTTCTGTAATTGACAACCTAAACCAGTGTTTCCCAACCAAATTGTCCCGTTTTAAACAAGTCCAAAAACACAGTGATTCATTTCTATGGCACTTGCACTTTTCTGTAATTTTGGCTGGACCAGAACCACAGCCAGCAAGTCCAAAGTGAGGTGAGCTATCCATCAGGTGAGCTACTAAGCAAGAAAATAATTTTGGAATAAGTGTATATATGTAGGCGGGGCTGTATGTAACACAAGTGTAAAATGTATTGTTTTTATGCAATAAAGTGTTTGGATATCATAACATAGAGGAAGGTGAGTAATAATAAAGTGGTAAATAAGTGTTTATAAAAGAATAATCAGCAATTTTACTTGTGATTTGTGTGACACTGAATAAAACATACAGTTGTTGTAGCACCTCAAGTGTTCATTTTATCAAAACTGCATCGAAACATAGAAAGTACCATGTAAAAGTCAGTTAATTCAGAATGCCTACTGATTGGTAGATAGAAATGTTGTTCCAAGACTAACAGCAATGTTAATCCAGGAACGTCTCTAGTTACTTAACTGTAACCCCTGTTCCCTGATAAAAGCGTAACAAGATGCTGCACTGATTTAGTGCTTTGGGAACAACTTTAGGTGTGACCAGCTGTGAATATGTGTACTACACGTCAGTGAAATTGACCAGAATTTATAGCCTCTGCTGGTGACATCATTGGATGCACCTGTAGCAGTGCTATATATAGATGCGTCACAGGTGCATCATCAGATCTTTTGTCTGAAGAGCAGTCCTGGGGCATCCCAGTGCGGCAGTGAAGCGCAGCATCTCGTTCCACTTTTATCAGGGAACAGGGGTTAAAGTTAAGTAACCCGAGACATTCCCTGTCAAAAAGCTACACTTTGATGCTGCGCTGATTTAGCGCTTTGGGAACGAAAATACCCACGCTGCCGCACAGTGGATGTCCGGACCCCTTACGGTATTGTTGTTATTCTCACAAGAGCACGAGAGTATCAGACATGAGCTTGTGATGTTGAGTCCGGAGTGGCATAAACATCCAAAATATAAAATCTTATGAATGTGTACGGAGAGGACCAGCCTGCCGCATCACAAACATAATGTAGAGGGATACCTCTAGCCCAGGCTTTAGAGGAGATGACCCCTCTGGTAGAGTGAGCCCTGATACCTACTGGCGAAGCTTGACCGCGCGCCTCATAGGCCAAGGCAATAGCGTCCCTAACCCAATGCGACATAGTCTGCTTGGTGGCGGCCGCCCCCCTGTTACGGCCCCTATGGCAAACGAATAGTTGCCCTGATTTACGCCATTGGCTAGAGCGGTGGACATAAGTCTAAAGGGCACGGACTGGACAACGTCCGTGAAGTCTTTCCTGCTCTGGTGTTGTAAACGGTGGGGAGCAGAAGGCTTTGAGAGTGACCGGATATAAAGATGAGTAAGGAACCTTAGGCAGGTAGTCAGGATGAGGGTGCAAAATTGATTTAGCCATTCCTGGGGCAAAATTTAAGCAGGCTGGCAAGACAGACAGAGCCTGTAGATCCCCAATTCTTTTTAGAGAAGTAATTGCCATAAGAAAAACCATCTTGAGAGTCAGAGTTTATCAGACGCTGACTCTAGAGGTTCGACGGGGGTCTCAACCAGACTCTCAAGGACTATTGCTAAGTCCCATGAAGGGATCCTGGTCCAGGCAGGAGGTTTCAGCCGCATGGCTCCACGAACGAAGCGAGCGAGCAGAGGATGTTTCCCCAACAGCACCCCGTCAATCAAGGCGTGGCAAGCCGATAGAGTGGCCACGTAAATCCTGAGAGTGGCGGGCATGTGCCTGATGACTATTTTTCCTGCAGAAAGTCCAGAACTGATGCAATCTGGCAGTTAACTGGATCTGCATTATGTGCACTGCACCATCTTTCAAAGACACCCCCATTTATTGATGTAACTTCTTCTAGTTGAGGGAGCCCTAGCACTTAGAATGAAATATTGTACCCTGCACCTTGGACAGAAGGTCCATCCTGTCCAGAATCGGCCAAGGCGAGCCGTCGAGGAGAGACATTATCTCTGAGAAACATACCCTGTTCGGCCAATGTGCCGCTATCAGTGAGAGGCAAGACCTTTGCTGGCAAACTCTGGCCAAGACTCCCGGGAGCAGAGAAACTGGAGGAAACACACACAGGCACATTCTGGGCCATGTATGTGCCATTGCGTCCAGACCCAGGGGGGCTGGGTGACTCAGTGAGAAGTAGAGGAGACATTGTGCTGTCTGTTGGGAGGGGAAAAGGTTCACTTCTGCTCTGTAAAATCTCACCCAGATTTGTTCCACTACCTCGGGGTGGAGTTTCCACTCCCACGTCGGTATTTTCTATCTGGACAGTAAATATGCTCCCACACTCAGGCATCCAGGGATATAAACTGCTCTGATTGACAGGAGCTTGCCCTGGGCCCAAAGGAGAATCTGCCGTGCCAGTCTGTTGAGCTGGCGTGAACGTAGACCTCCTTGATGGTTTATGTAAGAGACTACTGCTGTGTTGTCCACTCGCACCAGGACATGGCAGCCTCTCAAATACTGGAGGAAGTATTTCAGAGCCAGAAATACCGCCATCAACTCGAGGCAGTTGATGTGCCAATCGAGCTGATGACCTTCCCATTCCCCTTGAGCTGGACGACCACTTAAGACTGCACCCCAGCCCGTCAGGGAGGTGTCTGTCGTTAGCAATTTGCGACGGCAAGATGCACCTAGAGTGGGATCCAAAGTGAGGAACCGGGGTCTGAACCACATAGAAAGGGTATGAAGTGTGCAGCGCATAACCCTTATCTGCCTTAGGGGACTGGCCCTTGGATGAAATCCCCTGGCTTTAAACCACAACTGAAAATCATGTGCAGAAGGCCCAAAGTGATCACCAAGGACGCAGATGCCATGAGACATAGTATTTGTTGATTCTGATGAACAGTGCAACCTTGGCCAAGCCTGACTTTGCTCAGTGTGTTCTGAATGGACACAAATCAAGCGGGAGACAATTGTGCCCGCATCATGATCGAATTCCATACAACGATCAGATAGGTAATTTTCTGAGTGGGAGAGAGAACGCTCTTTTTGAAGTTGAGTCTCAGACCCAGAGGAACCAGATGAGCTAAGACAACATCCTTGTGTTGAACTGCCAGTTCTTGTGACTGTGCAAGTATCAGCCAGTCGTCTATCTAATTCAGAATGCGGATGCATTGCATGAGAGTTGCAAAGGAGCCAGTGCTGCATCCATGCATTTCGTGAATGTGCGGGGTGATAGGGCTAGGCTGAATGGAAGAACCCGATATTGGAAAGCTTAGCCCCCAAAAGCGAACCTCAGGAACTTCCTGTGTTGTGGCAGAATTTCTATATGAAAATATACGTCCATGAGATCGATCATGACCAACCAATCATGATGTTGGATTTGAGACACGACCGTTTTGACAGTTAGGATCTTGAACTTGAACGCCCTGATTGAGCGATTCAAGCCTCACAGTTCTAAAATCGGAGGCAACCCCCCCACCCTTCTTGAGAACCAGGAAGTATCTGCTGTAGTAACCTGACTCTTTCTCTGGAAGGGGAACATGTTCTATGGCCCCTTTGACCAAGAGATTTTGCAGTTCTTTCCACAGTAGACATGCTTGTTCCGGTTTCATGGTAGTGGAGACCACGCCATTGAAACGCGGAGGACGGCAATCGAATTGAATTTCCTGTTGAGGGGATGTCGAGTATTCCGCGTCCTGGATTAAGGCAGGAAGCAACAGAACACACAACATTTTGCTGGAAACCTCTAACTCCCGAAACACCAGAGGCAGGAATGGAGAGGTTTCATGCTTCACATGCCCCTACCCGAGGGGGGTTACCCCCACAAGGCTGGGCGCAAGACCATCAGGGTTTTTCTTGCTTTGAGGTCTTGCTTTGGGGGCTGCAGAGGGTAACAAGCCGGCCCCCAGTCTCTACGAGGGGGAGCACGTCTCGCCACGCTTTGTTTTTGAGCCTCCCTTCTGGAAGGACCGGGACGGGGTGGTCGACGGACCCTCCCCCTGAGTGCCGGAGGCTTCCTCGTGACTCTTTGCCTCCAGGAACCTGGTGATAACTACATTCATAGCATCTCCAAAGAAGCCAGAAGGTGAAACCGGGGCATCGAGAAGGAAAACTTTGTCCTGGTCTCTGATGACCGACAGGTTGAGTCATAAGTGTCTCTCTGTGCTGACTAAAGCAGACATAGACCGGCCAATGGCACAAGCCATCTGCTTGGTCGTGCGGAGAGACAGATCCGTGGCTCGACGAAGCTCAGGGAAAGCCTCTTCATCGTCCGTGGTGCCCGCACTCAGGTCCTTCATCAGATCAGCCTGGTACGCCTGTAACACTGCCATAGTGTGCAGGGCAGCACCAGCCTGACCTGTTGCCTGATAAGCCTTCCCTACAAGCATGGAGGTGGTCCTGCATGGCTTTGTGGGGAGAGTGGGTCTATTTAGTGATGATGCTGAGCCAGGCGTGCGATAACCCGCAAGTGTCTCTTCTACCGGCGGCATCACTGAATACCCCGTGCTTCAGCCCCCATGATAGTGAAATATGTCGACGTCGAGGGCATGAAGACACGGGACGTAGAAGGTTTCCTCATCAAAGTCAAGGTCATCAAAGAAAGGAAGGTACTGATATAGCATTCCCTTCCTTTCTTTTTGGTGTAGACAGAAATCTGTCTTCTAGTTTGGAGCGTTTGGGGGGTCTCTTGTTCGTGTGGCTAGTCTAACTGTAGCCTGGCCACAGCCCGAGTAACCACCTCGAGTAATTCCTCAGCCGCTTTAATATTGTGCGTGGAATATTCAGAAGTTCAGCGTCCCCCTCGTGAACCGAAGAGGTGCCGAAGTGCGCATCAGGCTTACGAGAAGGATCAGCTGGATCTGGGGAGAGAGCAAGCAATAGGGACGGACCTGTCTCTCGCTCCTCAGCCAGATCTATGCGAGAGCCCCACGATGAAAGAGTGGGTGCTGGCTCTTGGAAGTAAGCGAGACGAGTGCGAAGCATTTTGACTGAAACAGATTGCAATGCTTGCACCAGCCCCACCCCAACGCAAGAGCAGCATGCTCTTCCCCCAAACACACAAAACAAAACTGGTGTGTGAACTTTTCAGCCATAGAGCGTACAGAATCACACACAGAATGATCTGAAGACGCACCTGTGACGCATCTATATATAGCCCTGCTACAGGTGCATCCAATGATGTCACCAGCAGAGGCTATAAATTCTGGTAAACTTCATTGACGTGTTGCACACATATTCACAGCTGGTCACACCTAATGTTGTTCCCAAAGCGCTAAATCAGCGCAGCATCAAAGTGTAGCTTTTTGAAAGGGAACATATCTTATCTAGGCAACTCATGTTATTTCACATTCTAAATGTTTTCAAACATAAACTGCAGTACACTAACAAAGATTGAACAGAGTTAAAAAAAAAAAAAAAGGTTTTATCATAGCTACATTTTTTAGAAGCTTTAACAGGCTACGGTACCTTCAGCAGACTTTACATGGCAATATTGAGCAAAAGCAGGAGAATAGCTTTAAGACACAAAAAATAAAAAATTTGATTTTCCCATAAGCATGCTGTGCTTCATCTCCTCAGTGAGCAGATCCCTGAGAAGAGGCTCCTAAAGCCATCTAAGACCACAGACATGCAGGAAACAACTTTCATTTACCTCTTTGTGTTTTCATGTGGCAAAAAGGTGGACACTCCCCCCTTTTCCTTCCCAATAATAAGACGACACAGGGGAGTGTAAGAGCAGGAGGTCTCCAGCCTCAGGACCAGGCCACACATAACGGGCCTTCCTCTATAGGTGTAGATGAGGTGTGGGAGACTGAGCAAGCGATGCCCACCCCCTACTCCACAGCTGGAGCTCTGGAGTAATGAAAGGGAGGGAGACAGGTCTGGGATTTCAGGCCTCCACTGTGGAGAGACTCTTTCTCCCTGCCCAGCAGGCAGCAAGGACAGAGCCCACAGGTCAGGATTCTTGCACTTGCTTTCTTTATTCCTCTGACAACCAAGCTAATCACACTTCTCACACTGCCATCTAGGTTTGTTCTAGAGTCTGCCTCAAAAAACTATGGGTTGCAATTTAATCCCTCTGGCTGGTATGATCATATTTTGCTCCTTTTGGCCCTCAGTTCTGAGAGATTTTACAGACTCTTTCATGTTCTCACTCTTCTAAATTTCCTCTGCCTTCTCAGTGCTAAAAAATTGAGCGCAACAATCTGGTTCCGGAAGTAAAAAAAAACATTTTTTTCTCCATAGTTAAATAGACTTTTACAATAACTTGTAAACCTTTAAAGACCTACACTGCTCCGCTCTATAAGGATGACCCGCTGGCCTGGGTCCAGAGTGAGAGAGTTTCAGACCAGTTGACAGCACTGTCACTTGCACAATTGGGCCAGTGCTACATTGTCACTCCATTATGTGTTTTTCTGCCTTACACACTTAAACATTTCATGTTATGTATTAACTATTCATATTGTTTAAAATGCTGCTGATTTAAACGAGCTGGCTAATAAAGTTAGGACTTTGTTGAAATTGCAAGAATTACCCATGATAGTCTTGGAAGCATTAGTAATAATGGGCTGAAAATTACAAACTAATCATGTTTTGCATTAAAAAAGTGTGTTTATGAATATATCTGTCATAGAGTCACATTATATATATATATACATTTTTAAACATTTGTAAAGAAATCTTAACATTTAATGAAAACATAAATAATACCCTTGCACATACTGTATGATGTGTGATGGGGCCAGTAAGGTTGTTGGCAGGACAAGTACAAATCTGAAAGTTCCAGAACAGCAGAAAATAAATCCTTATTGTTGAGCTCTGCCACTACCCCAGCATTGTTCCCAGATCCTTTCTTTCTTCTCTGCAGGCTAAGTCACACTAAGATGTATTAACGTTATGTTATTACCTCCATCTGGTAAAAATGGCCATGGTGGCCCCTAGGAGCCCATGAATACACATGCATACACATAACCACATAGTCTCCTGTGCTTTGCCCCATCCTTTCTAATGTGTATTCCATCCTCCCTCTAGCCTCTGCATTTGCACTTCCATTTTCTTGCAGTATGAGAGTGTGAGCATTGGGAGGCAACCTGCCACAGACAGACCTGCCAAATAAAAGCTCAGTACTGCTAATGCTGCTTTAACATGCCACTCACTGAGGGTGGGCCAACTTAGGTCATGGTTCAGCAAAGCAGGGCACCAACTAAAGTTATTTACACTCTCACCAGTGGTTCCCTTACGGTTAACCCGCTTAGGGTGATGCTGGGACATCCCGCAGAGCTTCAGATACAAAGGGAAGAAGATGCCTTGTTTAACTCACTTTTTTGATAGTAAACATAACACACTTGACTTTAAAACTTTGCTAGCATCTTTGCTAACTTCAGGTCCTGCTCAAAGAAAAAGAAAGACTTCAATTGATGGCGATGAAGGAAGCTGCTATCACTTTGATGACTGAAATTAGGGCAATTTAATATTTCAAAACACTGACAATGAGCAGAGGTAAACACTGTTGGGGATAATTGCATAATTACAAAACAATTTACAAATTACATTATATCATTCATTTTATAAAAAATCATAAGGGGAAGATCATTACACAAGCATTTTACCATACATTTATGGATTTTGGTAATTCAAAGTCACTTACAGTGCATTCAAGCTATACATTTTACCAGTTGGGCTACAGAAACATGTTTCTGTACTAGTTAGCAACTCAAAGAAAAAAAAATATATAAACAAACCAATAAAATGGTACCTCGCCATCCTGTTTAAATAATTGCTAGCTTTGTAAGTGTGTGTTGTAGACTAGTGTGTTTAATAGTTGTGAAGAGGGCACAGGCTGACTTTCAAGACTATGTTGAGATCTCTTGGGAGTGGATTGTAGGGTTTCTAATGTATTACTCTTTGAATTTGACCTGATTTCCAGAACTTCCTTAGTCGAAGAGAGGTGCATAGAGTGGTCATTTTCCAGAAACAGACCCTCTCTTCCCCCTTGGGTTTTTTTTTTTTTTTTTTAACCCCTAAACACCACATAAATTAAGAGCAGTTATGAGGTATGATGATTGGTCTTTACCTCCAGATACTACCAAATTCTTAGTGAGCAATAACACCAAGTAACACAAAGTGCATTTTTGGATATTACCAAAATAAAAATCCAGTATTTATTAATCCACACTATAGTACACATGCAACATCTTGTGCTATAGCTGTGTCACTTCATGAATAGGGGTCTTAACTTGAAGTGGACACTACCGACCATATGTATATTGCAATTTATCTTTCCCAGTTGGGTAAACAATATTCCTCACCAATCTTTAAACATGTTATACACAAACACTGTAATTCTGTTCCACGTAAACCAACCAAGTGGAAAGATTATACCATGGTGTTTACAACTACATGATGTTAATGATAGGACAAAAAAATTCCAATGAACATATGCAGTGTAAGAAATGTTGGGCGCTAACAGTGTTCGAATTTTTGGGTCTAATACAAGTTGAGTTTCTTAGCGCCAAAGATTAGATTCGCGTTGGATAAAAACGTCTGCCAAATGCATAAATGTAAATTCCACAAAGTATTTACAGATCTAAGGTAAAAGAACAACCACAATTTAATTGCCCTAGAATACAGTGATCGTTTGGGAACATTTTGAGAATCAAATGTCTAATAATATTAATTTGAAGCAAACATGTTAGTCCAGACAATCATGGCCTGATATCTAGGGATAACGAAAAGCTTTCCACATCAAAGTCTGCACATTTACCTTCAGGAGATCCCAGAATCTAATTGTTTAATTCATAATGAATGATTTAATCATAGAACACTTCCAGAAATATCACGTGACCACAGTGCCCTTCCAAGAACAACTGATCTGTCCCTGTTCTCTTTCAGCATGACTAAAGAACTGAAAAACTCCTCTGCCTCTCTAGCAGGGCCTGCACCACCAGGCACAAAATGAGGCATTCACATACCACGGTAAGAGTCTGGTCTTTAATGGTCTGGAACCTGTGCAGCGAGGACAGATTTCCAGAGAGGCTGTTGTCACTCATAGTGATGTGTGGTCTCCTATCTTCAGCTAGTTCAAGCCAGCTCAAGTGTAAAATGTCCTTAAATGTACAGAATTACAGAGAAATCTGTTTTATTTACTGTCAGACAGAAGTAAAAAAATAAATAAAAAATTGTCATGTGTGTTGTATGTATTGAAAAGGAGGAACCAATCACAAAATAAGATTTTTCAAAGCTTGAAGTGTTTAATCTTGAATCTGTGGAAGCCCTTTAAGGAATAGTTTGGCCAAATTTGTTGTTGTAGCACCTCAAGTGTTAATATCCCCAGGAAAATGCTGCAATACGAGCCACATTTTAATAATTTAGCAAAAAATATAGGTATAGTAACGTGATTCTATGAGACCAGGTTAAAAAAATTGCCTTCCTTGGTTGCATCCCTCCCATGTTTCTCTGATGTTGCCAACTGAAATTTGTAATTTTTCTGACCTTTACAGATAAAAAAAGGCTGCCCATCCTTAAATATTTATTTAATCAATGAGCCAAGAAATCTACTGATGGCTGTTTACACACACACCAGCTTTACACACATTAGCAAAACTGTTTTCATAAGAGGTGAAGTGTGGTTTTCAACACATTCCTTATTCCAGAGCATAGTGGTTTCTGGAGTCACTGCAATATGACCTCATTACCTTATAAAAAGGACAATTATAGAGGATATCATCTAAGTGGAGTAATAAATGTAGCGTAAAGACATGGAGAAGAAAGGGGCACTTTTGGCACATGCTTTGAAAAGGAGTCACAGAGCATTCAGTCATTCCCTGACCAAGCAAGGCCTCGTTGACAGAGGTAGAGATGGCATCCACTGATAACAGTTGTTCATCATCACATTGCTCTCTGATACTGCATGGCACAGCTAGAGGAGATGGGCCCACACTTACTTCAAACTGGCCGCCAACCAACAGGTCACAGTCTTGCATCATACTGTCTCGCACATGAACCTCTGGGAAGAGAGGACAAAAGCCATAAATGATGACCAGTTGACAAAGTGATGAGGGGTAGAGAAAATGTAAACAATCGCCTTCCAGAAATGATTCCTCCCAAAATGGGCTCTTTGCTGGATTTAAAATGTCAGGAAGCGGTGATGAAGGGCCTTGACCAGAACAGGCGGTGTCATATATTACAGAGTTTGAGAAAAATAGAATTCTAGTGTTCGTAATATAGCATCAAAAGCGTTTCTCGCGATTCAGCTAATAAATATTGCGATTGTTGATATGAAGACTCTTTGCTGGATTAAGCTCTCAGGTCTGTCAAGGTTTGATAAAACCTCAGTTATATCTTCATAAAGCAATGCCATTAGGCACATACCATTGTAGCCTGACCTCATTGCCAATCAGAAGTGTCATATGTCCTCTTGTTACAAACTTCTAAAAAAAATAAATAACTCGTAAAAGTTGCACGATTACCGAACGTAAATAAAAGGTGTTTGTCTAAAAGACTGTGGCAGAAATCACTCATTCACATGTTTATATTTGGTAAAATATAAATGTGTCAAACTTCCAGCAAGCTCCACTGGTCTATTATGCAAAAGTGGGTGGTGATCACGGCCTGTAAAGTTTTGCTTGGTTATACATTTTATTTTATTTAATTTAAGCACACACATATATATATATACACTCACCTAAAGGATTATTAGGAACACCATACTAATACTGTGTTTGACCCCTTTCGCCTTCAGAACTGCCTTAATTCTACGTGGCATTGATTCAACAAGGTGCTGAAAGCATTCTTTAGAAATGTTGGCCCATATTGATAGGATAGCATCTTGCAGTTGATGGAGATTTGTGGGATGCACATCCAGGGCACGAAGCTCCCGTTCCACCACATCCCAAAGATGCTCTATTGGGTTGAGATCTGGTGACTGTGGGGGCCATTTTAGTACAGTGAACTCATTGTCATGTTCAAGAAACCAATTTGAAATGATTCAAGCTTTGTGACATGGTGCATTATCCTGCTGGAAGTAGCCATCAGAGGATGGATACATGGTGGCCATAAAGGGATGGACATGGTCAGAAACAATGCTCAGGTAGGCCGTGGCATTTAAACGATGCCCAATTGGCACTAAGGGGCCTAAAGTGTGCCAAGAAAACATCCCCCACACCATTACACCACCACCACCAGCCTGCACAGTGGTAACAAGGCATGATGGATCCATGTTCTCATTCTGTTTACGCCAAATTCTGACTCTACCATCTGAATGTCTCAGCAGAAATCGAGACTCATCAGACCAGGCAACATTTTTCCAGTCTTCAACTGTCCAATTTTGGTGAGCTCTTGCAAATTGTAGCCTCTTTTTCCTATTTGTAGTGGAGATGAGTGGTACCCGGTGGGGTCTTCTGCTGTTGTAGCCCATCCGCCTCAAGGTTGTGCGTGTTGTGGCTTCACAAATGCTTTGCTGCATACCTCGGTTGTAACGAGTGGTTATTTCAGTCAAAGTTGCTCTTCTATCAGCTTGAATCAGTCGGCCCATTCTCCTCTGACCTCTAGCATCAACAAGGCGTTTTCGTCCACAGGACTGCAGCATACTGGATGTTTTTCCCTTTTCACACCATTCTTTGTAAACCCTAGAAATGGTTGTGCGTGAAAATCCCAGTAACTGAGCAGATTGTGAAATACTCAGACCGGCCCGTCTGGCACCAACAACCATGCCACGCTCAAAATTGCTTAAATCACCTTTCTTTCCCATTCTGACATTCAGTTTGGAGTTCAGGGGATTGTCTTGACCAGGACCACACCCCTAAATGCATTGAAGCAACTGCCATGTGATTGGTTGATTAGATAATTGCATTAATGAGAAATTGAACAGGTGTTCCTAATAATCCTTTAGGTGAGTGTATATATATATATGTATATATATATATATATATATATATATATATATATATATGTATATATATCGCAATGCCCCCAGTCCATAATAAGGAAGAGTCCTGAGAAATGCAAGCTTGTAGTACCACCTGTTTACTACAGAGGGCAGTAAGTGAAATTCCAGCTGTATGAGCAATGCACAGTTTATACAGTGAAGAAAACACTTCAGTAGGCAGAACAACACAAACATGCATTACCTTCTTGTATTCAAAACACTTGAAGGAGCGCAAATGCGAACTAAGGGATCTCAAGATGTTTTTAAAGATTGAGTATTAAACTATATTTAAGTTGACACAGTGACCTAAACATTTGAGATTTATGATGCAATTCACCCGAGACACTACATAAGCATGTCTGACGCAGGGTGTGGCTGGACTTCCAAAATGTGGAAGTTACCCATAAATATTTAATCACAAATAAAATCAAAGAAATTTCCTAACTTATTTATAAGTACTACCTCACTAATTATTTTCTTGTAGAGAGATTTAATTGTGATGTTGATATATTCTGTACATTTTGTGGTCTGCAGGTTGAAACATTTTTTCATTTATTTTGGAGTTGTCCCTACTCGACTTGTTTTTGGTCTGATTTCTGCAAGATTGTTAGAGATCATATTATTCCCAGCTTTCAGCTTTGTTTTGAAAATGTTTTATTCATTTTTTTTTAGCTATGACATGTCTCTTCATAAGGAATATTATTTGATTAATGTTCTGCTTTTGTTGACAAAGTTTAGTATTCATAAATGTATGGTAGTTATAAACCATTAGTTTTAATTTTTAATTCAGAGGTTCAGCAATACTTAAGAACAATTTCCAAGTTGAGTAACAAAGAAAAAGAGAAAGCTGTAAAGTGTATTGAAATCACGATTGTAGGTCACGGTGGTTGGTCTGATCACTGACCACTGACAATGATGAAACAGCCTACAGAATTAGTAACTTTTAACTTTTAACTTTTAATTCAAATTAAAAGGTGAAACTAATATATTATATAGACTCATTACATGCAAAGTGAGATATTACAAGCTATGAAAACCTTTTCACAATATTCTAATTTTGAATTTGGGGTTTTCTTAAGCTGTTAGCCATAATTATCAAAATTATAACAAATAAAGGCTTGAAATATTTAACTTTGCATGTAATGAGTCTATATAATATATTAGTTTCACCTTTTAACTTGAATTACTGAAATAAATTAACTTTTGCACGATATTCAAATTTTTTGAGTTTCACCTGTACTATATCATTTGTAAAATAAATTATTTTAGTTAAATATTTAATAGAATGGGTAATGGTTTGTTAATCATTTGAATTCATGACTAATAACTATGCTTTTCTGTAATGCTGTATGACACTGCTATGTATGTATTATTAACATGTAATAACTGTAATTACCACAAAAAAATACCAGAACACCATATTAACTTAAGTTGTAATGTATCTAGATATACATAATGAACACAATAACTTGCTTTTCTTTTGGCAAGGTACTCTGCCCTTGCAACTGGATCACTTTTTAAACAAGCTCTATGTCGTGCTGTTTTCTCCTTGCTTGATAATGGCATCTACAAAAACAAATTAAAATAGATTAATTTAAAGATGCAATTGTTTTAGTGTCAATGTTGATTATACAGTCCTATATTCTTGAAGAATAGGACTTTAAGATGGACAATGTGCTCTTTAAATTGTCACTCATACCATAATAAAATAAAAAAAATATACATATATATATATATACTGTGGCATGGTGGAGGGCGGGACCGGGGCGTGATTATGCACTCCTGGTCCCGTATTAGGCTAATTAAGCCGTCAAGAGAGATAAAAGCAACTCGCGGACGGCGATGGGAGAGAGAGAGATCGTTCATGGACATGTCTGTCGTCTTATGTGTTTGTCTTTTGAGTTTTCCATTAAACCTTTAAGTTATATGTAAAGCCGTTTTCTCGCCTTTTCCTTGCCCGTGAAAATGAACTGTTTTACATTGGTGCGGAAGCCCAGGAAGGAAGAGGGATGCGCCGTAGCGGATTTCTCGCCACTGCCCAGCGGAGCAGCTGCGGCCATCTGCCGGGGGACGAGGAGCCCAGCCGCCTGGACGCAGAGGAGCGGCCGCCGACCACGAGGGGAGAAGGGGCTCCTATAGCGACCTCCTGGAGCGGTCAGGGCCACTGCCAGGGGCGGAGGATGCCCCTACCAGCCGCTGAAACGTGGAGGGGTCGAGGGAAGACCGCCGTCCGCGAGCAGGGAGGGGATCGCGACCGACCGCCTGGAGCGGGAGAACCGCTGCCAGGGGCGGGGGGAGGCCCCTTCGACTCCCCGGGAAAGCGGCGGGGCGTTCTGTCCACCAGGGGCTGGAGGACTGCCTCTGATCTGCCCGGAGAGGCACGGCTGCCGTTCGGTAGAGGGTTGAGAAGTGGCTGAGGAACGAGCTATGGCGTATCAGAGAACCGGCGTGTAAGTTTTTTTTTTTTTATCTCTCTCTCCTCTCTCTCTCGCTGCCGCTCTGCGTTGGCCTTTTCCCTCTTTTTTAAATTATGGTGTTCGTGGGAGGGGAGGTACTGCCCAGTGCAGGAACCTCCCCCCCCCATTTTTAATTGTTGTTGTTTCCCTCCCCTTGCCCCCTCCCTCGTCCAGGTTGATGGGGACGACATAAAAATTTCTCGCCAACATTTTAAGCTAAATAATTTATAGCAGATCATTACTGAAGAATTTACAGTATATTCACTAATTTCTATGAATTAAGATTTAACGCAATTACATGACTCTTCCAAGCCTAGAACTCCCTATTTGGAATCCCAATTTTCCCCCCTGATATTTCAAGGTTTGTATTTCCATGGGAACACTTTATACATCATATCAAGTTTTGAACTTGTGTCACCTTGCAACGCTATGGAAATGAAAAGTTAAAAGTTAACTATTGCTAACTAATAGTTTTTTTCTTTAGTCATGTATTTTCTCACCTAGGGTATGAAGTAAACCAGGAATGCAACATGTGCCCCCTTAAAAGAATTGGTACTTTACACCCCTGTAGTCAATAGATTTTTTTCTATTGCAGACAGATGTGCACATCCCTGAATATGTTTCAAATGTGCTCAAGGCAGCCAAGCACTCCATTCAAAAGCACATTGGTCAGAGTTTGGAACTCCAAGGTCTAGAGAACATGTTTGAAACTGGGCACTGAGTAAAGTCCACCTCCCTTCAGCAGAGCATGTAATACTGCAGACTAAGCTAAACTATGACAAAGCCAATGCCACATTTCTCATCTTGGTGCTTTATAAATAATAAAATAAAAAAAAAAACACCTCTATGTTTTGTTTGGCAGTCATGTTAACACCGAGGCATAGCTGAACAGGTTCTGGCCAGTGTGCTACCATGAGTGCTCAAGGGATTATTAAGTGCTATGGAAAAAACTTTCCTCCTAAACTCTACCAATTACTATGCTAAAATTTAGAAACAATCACT